>JAJAGP010000832.1:143888-185664 GCA_025084515.1 Ancistrus triradiatus | reverse complement strand
GAATATTTTTATCTTCAAAAACATTCACTGTTACATTCAGTGTCAAAGTGTGTTAGATAAAAAACAGTTTATAATAGGTGTACAAATGTGTAAACCCTTGTAATATGTGTGCAGGTGAAATTTGAAAACCTTTTTATAATACGTGTGCAGATGAAATAAGTCTGGAATTAATTAGGTAAAGAACTGTGTCAGTGTTTTCCCCCCTCTGAGACCAAATCAACCTAATTTCTCAGACTATGTGGACTTATTCAGGGAGGGGAAAGAACCGTTCCAGTTGGTCTCAGAAAGTCATTGAACCCAGATTAAAAACGTTACTATTAGGTCTTATTATTAGCTAATAGGTATATTGTTTATTAAACATTTGTACTAGTAATTATTATAGTACATTGAAGCAACGATTACACAGATTGCATGGATTAAAAAAGAGATTACACTTATCTGATGTTGCTCTAGTAAACAACAGAAGCAGGCGCTGTTAATGTCATGTGCCACAGTTCTTGTTTCCCTCCTGCGTAATGGAGAATGACATACTTTAGAGTGGAAAGGTGAAAACATCAGGATGGAAATCAAGCAAAGCAATTGCTTATCATATATCCAAATCCAATTTCTGTAGTTATAACAAATTTTCTACTTTATTTGTAATGACAGATATGATTTATGCTGTGATTACACACAAAATGGAAAGGCATGCCATTAACTAGGCTGAATTCTAACTAGCATATTTATCAGTTACCTGAACAAGGCCTGAACAAATGTCATACATATGTTAAGCTCTGACACTTCTACTTTGATGGCTTTTACTATTTGTTTTCCAATGCACATTATTTTAGACTTTTTTTTTTTCCTTTTGGAAGTTTATTGCACATTCACACATCGTCACACTCAGAGCCCTCACGTAACACTAATAACTAGCCCTCTACAAAGGTTCAACAATTCTGGCAGAAATATTGCAGTTTTTCTTGTAACAATGTTGCAACAACTTTGAAGGTAATTGTCAAACATTGATACATCTGCTTAGTCAACAATTTAACAATGGAAAGTGATATGTAAATCGTAGCATGACCTTTTCTTGACTCGTGTGCGTGTGTTAGCTTTTCCAACTTAATGTATCTGTGTAAATAAATAAGCTCATGTCTTGCCTTTAATGTGTGCATGAGATAGTCTGTGTATTTATGACTACTGTCAATTTTACCATATATCCATATTGCACACACAATTCTTTATTTTGTCATTGTATATATATTTCTTTCACTTTTTATGGCCGAACACTGAAAGTGCTTTTTTTTTTTTTTTTTGGCATTTTTAGCCAAATAATATCAGTTACCGAATATTCAGTGTGTTCCTAGTATTTTCACAAGAAAACGGCATGCAAATGATATGACAAGTGATCAATGAGTGATTGAAACGACTGAAACTTTTGTTTGATGGAAACCCAAAATGCATCGGTAGACTATTACAAACATCACGGAAGATCAGCCAGATAAAACAGGTGAACGTGATCCAGTTTATTTAGGTATATGTGAAAGAGAATATACAGGTAGTGGAGGAACAATCAAAGCACTACTACTTACAATAAGACAGGAACATACAGTGGGGCAAACAAGTATTTAGTCAGCCACTGATTGTGCAAGTTCTCCTGCTTAGAAAGATGAGAGAGGTCTGTAATTTTCATCATAGGTACACTTCAACTATGAGAGACAAAATGAGAAAGAACATACAGGAAAAAAAAAATCACATTGTAGGATTTTTAAAGAATTTAATTGTAAATCATGGTGGAAAATAAGTATTTGGTCAATAACAAAAGTTCAACTCAATATTTTGTAACATAACCTTTGTTGGCAATGACAGAGGTCAAACGTTTCCTGTAAGTCTTCACCAGGTTTGCACACACTGTAGCTGGTATTTTGGCCCATTCCTCCATGCAGATCTCCTCTAGAGCAGTGATGTTTTGGGGCTGTTGCTGGGCAACATGGACTTTGAACTCCCTCCACAAATTTTCTATGGCGTTGAGATCTGGAAACTGGCTAGACCACTCCAGGACCTTGAAATGCTTTTTACAGAGTCACTCCATTGTTGCCCGAGCGGTGTGTTTGGGGTCATTGTCATGCTGGAAGACCCAGCCACATTAAATCTTCAATGCTCTCACTGATGGAAGGAGGTTTTGGCTTAAAATCTCACGATACATGGCCCCGTTCATTCTTCCCTTAACACGGATCAGTCGTCCTGTCCCCTGTGCAGAAAAACAACCCCAAAGCATGATGTTTCCACCCCCATGCTTCACAGTAGGTATGGTGTTGTTGGGATGCAACTCAGCATTGTTCTTCCTCCAAACATGACGAGTTGAGTTTTTATCAAAAAGTTCCATTTTGGTTTCTTCTGACCACATGATTTTCTTCCCATCCTCTTCTGGATCATCCATATGCTCTCTGGCAATCTTCAGACGGGCCTGGACATGTACTGGCTTAAGCAGGGGGACACGCCTGGCCCTGCAGCATCTGAGTCCCTCTCGGCGTAGTGTGTTACTGATGGTAGCCTTTGTTACTTTGGTCTCAGCACTCTGCAGGTCATTCATCAGGTCCCTCCGTGTAGTTCTGGGATCATTTTGAAATCACGGGATGAGATCTTGCGTGGAACCCCAGATCGAGGGAGATTATCAGTGGTCTTGTATGTCTTCCATTTTCTTACAATTGCTCCCACAGTTGATTTATTCACACCAACCTGCTTGTCTATTGTAGATTCACTCTTTCCAGCCTGGTGCAGGTTTACAATTTTCTTCCTGGTGTCCTTTGACAGCTCTTTGGTCTTGGCCATGGTTGAGTTTGGAGTCTGACTGTTTGAGGCTGTGGACAGGTGTCTTTTATACAGATAACGAGGTAAAACAGGTGCCATTAATACAGGTAATGAGTGGAGGACAGAAGAGCTTTTTAAAGAAGAATTACAGGTTTGTGAGAGCCAGAAATCTTGCTTATTTGTAGGTGACCAAATACTTATTTTCCACCATGATTTACAGTTAAATTCTTTAAAAATCTTACAATGTGATTTCCTGGACTTTTGTTTCTCATTTTGTCTCTCATAGTTGACGTGTACCTGAGTAACTTGTACAAAATACTCTGTAAACACATCAACCGAGTTAGAAAACTCTAGTCCAAACATGAGATCACAAGCAAGAAAGCCCATGACACACACACACACACACACACACACAAATGACAGACTTCTGTTCTTAAACTTCTGCCTGAACCATTTTTGTATGACAAACTTTAGTTATAGGCAAATTTTAATGAACAATGAAAGTGCTTTGTTTATCTCTGCATTTCTGATTTTGGAATTAATTTATGCATCAGTTTATTAAATTGGTTTACATGTTTATGACAGATATGTAACTAAGTGATATGTTCCAAAGCAGTGCATATTTTACTAGGGCTTTTAATTGTCGGGCTCGGCAATATGGCTGAAAAATTTATCATGATAGTTACATACTATACTCGGCTAAATATATGGTGCTGTTTAAAATGGTTAGAAACTAAGGTTTTGTGCATTTACGAAACAACATGGATAAATGGTAGCGGATTCCATTACAAACACCTTTCTGCCATGCCACCATAACAGAGATGTATAATCAATGCATCAAACGTGTACAGTCAGAACGGACACAAGCAGAGTTGTTTGCTTTTATAATGGCTCTGTGGTGTAGTAGAACAATGGAGCCCTTAAGTGAGCTTAACAGTTCACTTCATTGTTCGTGGGACTGTGGTGGTCTAGTGGTTACTGTACTATGGACCAGCAGGTCCAAGGTTCAAATCCCACCTCTGCCAGGCTGTCACTGTTGGGTCTTTGAGCAAACCCCTTAACCCACAATTGCTTGGATTGTATCAGTTGTAAGTTGCACTGGATAAGGGTGTCTGCTAAACGACATAAATGTACAAATTAGCCAGGACTTTGAATTAAAAAGGCAATGTTTGCAGACATCATATTTTCTTGAAGAACCAACTGGGGAAACGTAGCTTTGGGCTTGTGAGATGCTTTGATGAGCTGGAGTTTGTGTGACTAAGTTGCTTGTGTACGTAATGTGTGTTAACACGGACAACGGCACAAATATGATCAAAGCCACTGAACTGTATGGCTGGATTAGACTTCAGTGTTTTGGGCACAGGCTCCACCTTCCTATTAGTAAGTGTTTATTTTAATTGATACAACTTTCAAGCATTTAAAAAAATAAATTATCCACTTGTACACAGTAGTTAACTGTTTTATTATGAGATATTTTTATGCATACTGCCTGAACACAGTGACATCGGAAATAATAATGAAGTTGCTTTTGATTTACAAGTGGTGGGCTCAGTGGGCTGTGCTTACATTCTTTGGTTTTTATACGTTGGCTGTTCGTTCTGTGATGTTGAGCTCTAGCTGTAGTAAGTTTATACTAATACCAGAAAAGACTGTTTTTATTTGCATTTTTTAACTTATTTTTCTATTATTTACTTGCATATTTATTTATTCATTTTATTTATTTGTATTATTACTAGTTGTTCTAGGAATACAGCCTGATGTTGCGCACAATTATTGCACTATTATAATACATGTGTGTTATCTGATTTAAGGAGATGTTGATATGTTGTTGAATAAACTTTCAGAACAGCTGGAATTATTCTGGTTTCATGACACAGTAAAAACAAACAATTCATTTTCAGGTTATGAATGTGCTGAAGTTCAGAGACACACTGATATTCTGTATTTTAATCTTAATTTGTCACATTTCATATTAATATCAGGATATCTAACAGAGTTGTTGCACATCACATTGTTTGTCCATATTGTGCACTCCTAATGCACACTTAAATAGTTGTTCATTTATTGCCTTAAGACGATAAGTCTTATCGTCAGTGCAGGGTTGAACAGTGTTATCGCACATCACACCATTTCCACCTTCTTACATATTCAGACTGAGCACAGATTATGTCGAATTTCTGTAAGTCTGAACTGTAAGTGACCACAAAGTTTTTCAGTACAAAATGTAATATTTACTCTACTCCATGGGGATGGAGAAAAGTGTGTGTGAGTGTGAGTTTGAGAGAGAGAGTGAGTGTGAGTGACTGAGAGTGAGAGAGTGAGAGTGTGTGTGTGTGTGTGTGAGAGAGAGAGTGAGTGAGTGTGAGTGAGAGTGTGTGTGTGAGAGTGAGTGAGAGTGTGAGATAATGTGTGTGTGTGTGTGTGTGTGTGTGTGTGTGTGAGAGAGAGAGTGTGAGATAGCATGTGTGTGAGTGAGTGTATGTGTGTGGGAGAGTGTGTGTGTGTGTGTGTGTGTGTGTGTGTGTGTGTGAAATTGTGTGACTGTGGGTGTGAGCGTGTGTGAGATTGTGTGTGTGTGTGTGTGTGTGATAACCATTATAATATACCGTATTTTCCGGGCTATAAAGCACACCGGGTTATAAGGCACGATATCAGTGATCGGCTGCTAACGGGTCTATTTTCATACATAAAGCGCACCGGGTTATAAGGCGCATGAAATGAAACAAAACTCTTAAGTTCCGTCAGAAGCTCAGTTTGGTCTTTACCTGGTGCAGGGCGTCTTCTTGCTTCCTCCACTTCCGTATCATTGATTCGTTAATGTTGAATTCTCTCGCAGCTGCTCTATGTCCATGTTGTACTGCGTGACTGATAGTGCTGAGTTTGAAATCCGCTTCGAAAATACATGAATGAATGCACGTACCCTAATGCTGAAGCACATACCGTATTACTCGGCGATGCTGCGCACTACGGTGGCCGTAAGCTTCGTAACTTACCAAGGCCGTGCCTTTAAACATTTTGACAGATTTATGAGCGGGCCGTGTACCAGCTACAATCGGTTCAGGTCAGAAAGCACAACCAGAATTAATTCATATATTAGACGCACCGCATTTTAAGGCACACTGTCGATTTTTGAGAAAGTTAAAGGATTTTAAGTGCGTCTTATGGTCCGAAAAATACGGTAGAATGGCTCATAGAATGATTCTGATATTATGACAGAAGGCTGGGAAGCTGGCCTCCTGCTCCTAGCACATCTCAGCGGGGAAATGTCACGTACTTCCTCCACTGTTACATCACACAGCTCGATGATGAGGAACAGGATGGCCTTTCACTGATCACAGCTAATTCATTGTCTAGATTAGTGCTGCTAACCCTAACCCTGGGCGATATGACCTCAAATGAGTATTATGATTAATTGAACCGTTTACCTTGATTACGATTAATGAACTAATTTTTTGTTTGTTTTGGTTTTGCCCTCATAGGTCACTGGTAAGGTTTGTACTATAAATAAGCTCAACTACTAAAACTAGGATATTTTTCTAAGGAAAAACACAGATGAATTATTTCTGGTTATTTGTTGAATATTTCAACCAATTGAAATCCTTTGTGATTTGGTAGGATGTGCCATTGGTAATTTCTTTCATTTTCTTGAACGTTTTTTCATATTGTGTAGCATTTGTAAACACAGTGAGCAACATAGAGAATTAAAAAAAAAAGTATTAAGATAATTAAAAAAAAGACAAAAAACAAAATAATCAACATGGGCAAGATTACGGCGGATAATGGTTCTGAATGTCGGTTTCGATTCATTTTCCATTAATTGCACAGCTCTAGTCTAGATACTGCTTTTCTGGTAGACTTGTACTGCATTGCGATCAATGAAAACTATGTTGTGTTAAATTAGGTTTGTATAATAAGATCTGAATTCTACTGAATAAATCTTTAATGATTAGTGGCATTGGAATGATCTATATATTTATCTGATGCTATATCTTATACACATTTGTTGTATTATGAAAAAAGAAATCTGATGGGTGGCACATGTGGTTAGCACAGTTGTCGTAGAGCTCCGAGATTCCCAGTTGAATCCAGATGTTCTCTATGCTCCAGTTTTCTTCCACATTCCAAAGACATGCACTAGGTTGACTAGTCACTCTAAATTTGCCCATGACTAGTATGCTGATGTAACTTTGTGTCTGTTGTAAATATAGCCAATGATGCTGAAGCAACTTTAAAGAAAACCAATAAACAAACAGTCTCCCTCTGACAGTGGGATCAAAACTAGTAAAAGCAATCTCATTAAGGCATTCCAAAGTCAAGTGATAATTGATGCATCTGACACTGATTGGCACGCTTTCTGGGGTTGGTTCCTGCCTTGTTCCCTGTGCTACTGGTTAGGCCCTGGCTCTCTGCAACACTAAACTCTAAGAAAATTAAGAAAATGAATGATGGACTTAACATTATCTTTATCTACAAATGAACACAAATGTTTAAGTTACTTACACAACTGCATGATGGCTATCCATCTGAAATTTGCATTTGATAGTTGTTAACTGTCATTTGTGATGTTTGACTCAAAGGCTCTGGTATTTATTAACCTGGATAACAGCATGTTACCCATACCACTCCATCTGGGATTGAACCCAGGACCTTCTCACTGTGAGGCAACAGTACTACCCATCAAGCCACCCCACCCTCAAACTTGATTAAGTTAAATACCATTTTATATTTCAACAATCAGCCATCAATTTAAAACTACCCGCCCAATATTGAGAAGGTCCCAGTTGTGCCACCAAGGCTTTGACCCACTCAGGCACAGACTGAACAAGACCTCTGAAGGTGCCCTATGGTACCTGGCACCAAGAGGTTTACAGCAGCTCATTGAAGACCTGTGAGCTAGGGCTAACGGGATTTAAAAGATCGGACTTGATTGTCCAGCACATCCCACAGATGCTCGATCGGATTGAGGATTGGGGCCAGTTTGGGGCCAATTTGGAGGCCAAGTCAACACCATTGTCTTACCTCTGTCATGGTCTTAAAACCATTCTTGAACAATTTTTGCAGTGTATCCGGGTGCCTTATTCTGGTGAAAGAAGCCACTACCATTAGGCAATACCGTTGCTGTGAAGGGGTGTACTTGGTCTGCACCATTGATTAGGTAGGTGTGTGTCAAAGTAACATCCGCATGAATAGCAGGACCCAAGATTTCCCAGCAGAACGTTACCGAGAGCATCTCACTGTCAGTGTTATTTACTTCACCTATCAGTGGTTTTAATGTTATGTCTGTCAGTGTATATAAAATGAGCTGAGAGTGTTGAAGTAACCTGTTACCTGTTTGGCAAAAGCTTACTTAGCATGCTGTGCCTTGGGATAGACTGGCAGCCTGTCCAGGTTGTACTTGTGCGTGCACCCTGTGAGTACTTGGATATACTTCAGACCTCCCCCAAACCAATTCTAGTACAAGCCTGGATTATTCATTCATGTATTCATTTCCTTATCCACTTAATCCTGATCAGGGTCACGGGAAAGCCGGTGCCTAGCCAGTGGCACGGGGTGCAAGACAGGAACAACCCTAGACAGGGCAATGATCCATCGTAGGCCACATACACTCACACACTTATACACGCACTAAGGGCACTTTAGAAACACAAATGTCTTTGGAATGTGGGAGGAACCTGGAATACCCGGAGTAAACACACGCCGTCATGGGGAGGCAGACTCGACTCAGGAGTCCGAGGTCAGGATCGAACTGAGGATGCTGGAACTGTGAGGCAACTGTGCTAACCACTGTGTTGCCCCAGCTGGGATTAAATGAGAAAAAATGGGGGAATATTTATATACTTTCCCTTTATTTGCATAATAGCAGCTAGCTTTACTTGTTTTCTGTTATTTGTTCAACTTCGATGTTTACAGACTACAAAGCATGTGTGCTATTCCTTCTCAGATTAGGCTCTAAGCTTTTTAATATGAAACAGAGATGCTTTAAAGTGATTATAGATTCAAGTCCAGTGCTGTCCCTTAAGTATCTTATATCTTACCTTCATCTTTCCACCAGCCCTTTGGTGGATAACCATTATCATAAAAACATTTTTGTTTATGAAGCTAATAATAGATGCACAGGGTTCCCCATCACATGTCAGCTACTTCTAATGTGGGTACTTCCCTGTATTTGTAAACTATTAGAGGACAAAATGCTTTATGGTCTGCAAAACATGGCATTTGCAATGCATAAACCAATCCGTGTCAGTATAGCATGTGTAGTACCTGTCTCATGTTATGTTTGAGAAACATTATTCACACACAAAGCTCTATCAGGTGAGGCCTTAATTAGAAACACAATAAGTCATGATATTTGACAATAAACACAAATGTTCTGATGTCCTTGATATGCATACAATGACCTGCAAGGAAGCACCGCAGGGAGCCAGTCTGAATTCTGGTCACACACTGTGCTTTCTCCATCTTCCACGCTCAGCCAATCACAGGGCTCATCTGCCCATATACGTGACAGGCCTCAGCAATTTCCCATTATAATATCCACTGGGCATCCTTAGTCACTCAAGGTCAGAAGAAAAAAGGGCTGTGGCCCATCTCGATGACAAGGTATCTCATCCTATGAGCTGGAGCCCCTCAGTGTCGCCTCACAGAGATCAGTTCAGGTTGACATGTCATTTTCGACCATGCCATCCTGTCAGTATTCTCTCAGGTATATGCTGTCAGGCTCCATCTAAAATAAGCTCTGTATTGGGACATCCTGTGCCGAGCCTATTTTTCATCTGTCAGGGTGAGGCAGAGGATTTAAATAGTTATCTGACACACTATTGGAGAAGAGTGTGCGATTGTTTATAATGTCATATGTCATACATTTCAGTAAACTGAAGTTATTGCAGATGTGTGAATGTTATGAGCTTTTGCAGCAATCTCCTCATGCAGACTAGATAACTATCAAGTCAGGCACATTTGACAGCGTGCCATGGGTCTAATGATTATCACCGAGCTGTAATTGGAGATGCATTTCTATAATGTATGGGCTGCAGCATGAAGAGTGTCATTGGGCTGATTTGAGCTGATATATTTGTTTTTGTTTGTCTGGAAGAACATTCATAATATAAATGGGCTGCTTGATAAATTAGTCCTACAGCTGCAAAATACAGTGGGGGCCACAGTCTGAGAACAGTGGTGACGGTGCTTGTTTGGATCATTGTGGAGAAATATTGTTACTGCAGAAGGGTAATGCCCCAAAACACACCTGAAAGCTATATTAAGACCAATGAAGATAAAGGTGTGCTAACTCATCTGATGTATAAATTCCACTGAGCAATTATAGGGGCATTTGAGAGCAGAGAAAGTCAAGTATTCAGGAACACCACGAGATGCTCGTTGAAATATTGCAACATCATGTTAGAATGTCATCATCAGGTTTTGCACAAACATGTGGAGTCCATGCCAGCTTGAGTGCACGCTGTCATTACAGCAGAAAGGGACAATTCAATCTGGGTGCGTTACTTTTTAGGTCAATGAGTATATTAAGCAGTGGTTTTCTTATACTCAGTAAAAATATTTAAATGGATGAATTGTAAATATATGAATTGGATGTAGTAAACAGTTACTTAGATTACAACTTTGATCAGTGAAGACAGCTCAAGTTTAATAACTGTGATAAAATATTCTAGTCTTGATTTAGAGCTAATTAAACAGATGTCTGAGCTTTTAAAGAACTTTTAAGTGAATCCTGCTCATTTTCAAAGTGAAGATTAAAATCACCTACAATTAAAGCCATATCAGTTGAAAACTGAAAAAAGAATGATTTTGACTTACATGACAATGGATCAGACACATTAAGAGCCAGTATTTCAAATGAATTAGCCCTCTAATGAGATTTAGCAGTAATGCCTAGGTCTTTGTCCTCTACCTCCTCCTCCTCCTCCACAACCATTAGGATGAGGGTAATGAACATAACTATATCCAAGAGGGAAGGATTAATTTAAAGCAAAATATTCATCAAACATGGTACCTACATACTCCGCATAATGATGTGTGTGTATACTGGAACAAACAAACGTGTGAGAAACTTGTGAGAAATTCTGAAAACATCTTTGGATGCAGCTTGCAGAAATGCATAATAAATGTAATAAAGTTTTTTGCTTGGAGTAAAATCTTTGTTCACAAGTGTAATCAATAACAAAAGTTAAGTCATCTTTCACTTTCCATAATAATGAACATAAGTAGGTTTTACAGAAGCAAGAAAGCTTCATTGTCCTGTGTAATTGTTTTGGCGACCCATATTGTCCACCTGTTTACTGACATCTGCTCTCCTGTCTCCTGTCCTCCAAAAAATACACTTCTCTGTGACAGATGTCATCCTTCTCCTTCATCCTGCACCTGTCCTGCAGACAGCTAGACAAGGCAGAAGTTTAAGGACTGCAAACACCAGAGCTAACACAATCACCTTTTCCTACTTCAGCAGCTTTTGTAATCACGTGTCTGTGTACAATGATGAGTCACACCCTCTCCCCCCCAAAAACCCACACACATACACACTGCTCACTACCCATGCCACCACTTTTAGATAAACAAGGTAGAAAGGTCTTTGCCATGGGTAACGCTATTATCCTGTTATGCTAGACCTGGGTTCAGCCCTGTGTGCTTGTTTCCATGGCTAGTCTTTCCACAAAGGTGTGCACTGTGGTGTTGGGAAACTGGAGATCCTCTGCCCATCTTTGTGCTTCAAAGATTCAGCCTTTTGTGAGTTATGATTTTGTAGCAAATAATGATTACAATCGCTGGTTGACATCACATGTTTAAAATCACACCACATTATTATTTATTTATTTATTTTAGTTTTTTATTTCTTTACATCATTATATACCCTAAATTGCCCTGTCCCAATTTGTTTAGAGCACGTTGCAGGCTTCAAATGCAGGAATGGATGTCCATTAACAAATGACTTGAAGTTGACCAGGCAAAACATGAAATTTGTTAGGTTGGTACTATCTGCAGTGAAATAAAAGTCAAGGGAAAATGTGAGACACACTGTGTATTTGTTGTAGTTGCATTTTCCATACTGCCCCAAAGGCTTCTGATTTATGTATGAATGTAATTTCAAATTCATTACCTAAAAATAATGCTGCGACATATTTGGGTTATTGATTTTGGTTTGGTATGTTTGTGACACAACAGAAACAAAAGTATTGTTTAATAGTGTAATCTAAAAATAGTTGCTGTTTGAAATACAATTACATAGTGCAGTTTCAATAGTGAAATAATGATAGCAATGTAATTACCAAAATAAAATCCAGCTAGACCACATGATTTCATGCTATAATTGTTTCAACATGTTTAATAAAGGCTAACAATGTATTAAGATAAAATAAAAATAGCACATCAGAGAGAAAGGGTAGTGCAGTTTAGAGATACAGTTTAAGTCTAATTACTGAAATAACAGGTCACTAACTGCAGAACTTACCCTGTTTATTCGGGTCAGGGCCTGTAGCCTATCCTGGGAACTACCAAGGCCAGTCTATCGCAGGGCTGGTTAAGGATTACTTTTTGCAGCACTGGAAAATGCAGGAATGGCCAATCATGCCTGTGTGTGTCTTGACCCCAATCCAGAAGGCACTACCATGACTTATACCCGAGTCACCACTATGGTGGGTTAGCCTGTGGGCATCCATTTTGCTCAACAGTATCATGAAAATTGTATCTATGTTTATATCCACTCTTGTTGTCAAATCAGACTAGCTTATTGTATTAATGATCAGACATGCTTAATATAAATTGTGACTGATATACTGATCATATAATGATCTATATATATACAGTATGTAGTCAGCCACTGATTGTGCTACTTAGAAAGATGAGAGAGGTCTGTAATTTTCATCATAGGTACACTTCAACTATCAGAGACAAAATTATATAAAAAAAAAAAATCCAGGAAATCACATTGTAGGTTTTTTATAGAATTTAATTGAAAATTATGGTGGAAAAGAAGTATTTGGCCACCCACAAACAAGCAAAATGTCTGGCTCTCACAGACCTGTAACTTCTTCTTTAAGAAGCTCTTCTGTCCTTCTCTCGTTACCTGTATTAATGGCACCTGTTTGACCTCGTTATCTGTATAAAAGACACCTGTCCACAGCCTCAAACAGTCAGACTCCAAACTCAACCATGGCCAAGACCAAAGAGCTGTTAAAGGACACCAGGAAGAAAATTGTAGACCTGCACCAGGCTGGGAAGAGTGAATCTACAATAGGCAAGCAGGTTGGTGTGAATAAATCAACTGTGGGAGCAATTGTAAGAAAATGGAAGACGTGCAAGACCACTGATAATCTCCCTCGATCTGGTGCCCCCACGCAAGATCTCATCCCGTGGGGTCAAAATGATCATGAGAACGGTGAGCAAAAATCCCAGAACTACACGGAGGGACCTGATGAATGACCTGCAGAGAGCTGGGACCAAAGTAACAAAGGCTACCATCAGTAACACACACTACGCCGAGAGGGACTCGGATCCTGCAGTGCCAGGCGTGTCCCCCTGCTTAAGCCAGTACATGTCCAGGCCCGTCTGAAGTTTGCCAGAGAGCATATGGGTGATCCAGAAGAGGATTGGGAGAATATCATGTGGTAGATGAAACCAAAATAGGACTTTTTGGTAAAAAACTCAACTCATCGTGTTTGGAGGAAGAAGAATGCGGAGTTGCATCCCAACGACACCATACCTACTGTGAAGCATGGGGGTGGAAACATCATGCTTTGGGGCTGTTTTTCTGCAAAGGGGACAGGACGACTGATCCGTGTTAAGGAAAGAATGAACGGGGCCATGTATTGTGAGATTTTAAGCCAAAACCTCCTTCCATCAGTGAGAGAATTGAAGATGGAACGTGGCTGGGTCTTCTAGCATCACAATGATCCCAAACACACCGCTCGGGCAACGAAGGAGTGGCTCTGTAAAAAGCATTTCAAGGTCCTGGAGTGGCCTAGTCAGTCTCCAGACCTCAACCCCATAGAAAATTTGTGGAGGGAGTTGAAAGTCTGTGTTGTCCAGCGACAGCCACAAAACATCACTGCTCTAGAGGAGATCTGCATGGAGGAATGGGCCAAAATACCAGCTACAGTGTGTGCAAACCTGGTGAAGACTTACAGGAAACGTTTGACCTCTGTCATTGCCAACAAAGGTCAGAGGATATAAGCTACAATAATTTGTCATTTGTTCACATTTGTATGAATCACTGACTCAAAACCACTGGCTTAATCTGACTGCTGTGATCATTATGGTTTCTTCGTAATAAACTGGCAATTTAGAAATTTAGTTAGAAAGCCAATTTAGTTAGAAAGCTTATAGCTAATGCGATCTAAATGATCTTAGCTGCTAATTCTGTTATCTGACTCTCCACTGTCAACAACTCCTCCTTGTTAACTTCCAATAATGAAATTGTTTCTGTTTTTGTAACAATTTTCAAGTGTAACACACAATTGCAGGTAATGAGCTTGGAGGCATCTGGCAGACACTGACAGCCAAATCACTTACTATATTCTAGCTGTCTGCGCATGCTGCAATCTTGAGTGTAATCAACCAATGACTGCAATGAGTCGACTCAATTCCAAATGCATGGAATAAGAGAATCGTTACCCTGTGATATACACTGAACCAAGTTTAACAAAACAAATTTGGTACTTAATGGGACGCTTTCTTATTCTAAAATAGAATAACAAGTCTGAAGGTATATTAAGCAGATTTGAGTAGATTATTCTTCTAAAATGTAGTGAATATACATTAAAGATGTACTCAGTTAAAATAAGAGATTTACCATTGCTCTTAGTCATAGTAATGAAGGGGTTGCTGCTTCAAACCATTTGTTTTGAGTTATTGTATATGTATTATATTAGACCAGTAGTATAGCACATGTAGTTTCGTATAGTGTAGTATGGCATTTTACTTTTTTCTATTTTGTAATATAACAAAGTAGTAACAAACAGATCATAACAAAGATAAAGCAAATAATAATTTTGAAAGTATTTGTTTCATGTGCTGTATAAACTAGATATTAATTGGCAAATATAGTCAGTCCTTACAGTCCATCAGGCCAATGTCTGTTTGCATACTGCTGCACTAATAGTGTGGTAAATTAGCATAACACCAACTGTGTTACTATTGAGTGTGGAAAAAGGACTACGAACACCAAGAAATTGCTCATAGTTAAGCTTTTTATTTTCACAGCCCAAAAGCACAAGAGATAGCTCTTTTAAGAACTGTAAGTAGTGCCTATTCTACATAACCTGCCTGGCTAGGAGATAGCTCACCAACTGAAACGGTTTTTTATGGTAGGCTGCAGCCAATAAACATGAAAGTTTCCCAACATTAGACAAACACTAAATTAACAATTACTAAAAGAAAATAAATTAAAGTGTGTAAAATCTATAAAACTCATCAGGAACATAAAATAAGACATTATAAGACTTAAAGAAATGAAAATAAACAGCCACGATGGACCTATCTACACCTGGCCTGGTATGTTTTACTTTAGTCAATGAACAGTGAAATATATTGATTATAAAATGCTGCTGCATTAAACCAGGAACAAGAATAAAACTCTTAAAGGAACAAACTTCTGGACATGTTCTAGGGGGAGCCAACCTTATTTGTACATTGACGTTTTCCTTATTTCATATTTATGATGGTTCTGTGCATAAACATACGCATTTTTTTTTTTTTTTTTCAATAACTTGGTATTGGTTTTTGCATCAGTAATTGAGACACTGAATTTGTCTGTCAAGCTGGAGGTATATACAGTTTTAATGTGTACAGAATTTTGATGGGTATGGATAATGTAGGTATGCTGCTTTGTCTGATGAAAGTGGATTTTGAGATAGAAGAAAGCTTAGCAAGATATATGATCTATCTGGTTAAGTAGGCTAAATATAAATAAAACAGATTGTTGTTGTTCTGTCAAGTCAAGTCAAGTCAGATTTATTTATATAGCGCTTTTTACAATGGAGCATTGTCTCAAAGCAACTTTACAAGTTCAGATTATCTCCTAATAACTACGTCTAATCCCAAATTGAGCAAGCCTAGGGTGACAGTGGCAAGGAAAAACTCCCTAGTTCTAGGAAGAAACCTTGGGAGGACCAAGACTCAAAAAGGGGCCCAACCTCCTTGGGCGGCGTAGATGATAAATCTAAGAGCGAACTAAAGTCATGGAGTCAAAGTTCGAATAGAATGTGAAGTATGTTCTATCAGACAAATGCTGTCAGGTTACTGTTTACATAACCACACTGAATCTATCTTGGTCGATATGGGCCTACATGGGAAAAGTTCTTGTATCTTAATAATAACTAGATACTAGATTGAGGCTGGCAAATGCACAAGAGCTGGATTTTAGATACAAAACTGCATTAGTTGTATAAAAAATTTTTTGTAACCCGCAATTGATAGCTCTGGCTTAAGTTGCATAAAAATCCACTTACTGAGTTATTGTTCGGAGCACTTAAGGATTAAAACCAGTGTTGTTGGTTTTTTCCATGTACTGTTCAGCTATATGAGAAATGTGCTGTGGGCCTTTGTTTGCTCTGTGTAAGAGATGAATGAGGAATGTGGGGGCAAGTCGTAATTGAAGCTCTGCTTTTTGTGGTCTGGGATTGTAGTGTTGTAGCTTGCACAGACAGTGAGCCTTGTACGTTATTTGTTTGTAAATTATTTGAGCTAAAATCAATGGTGCACTACCTGTAGAGAGGCTAATTGGCAGACAGTATCCAGTAGATGACATTTCCCATGGAGTCAGTTGGTGAATTATTCACCAGCCTAACAGCAAAGGCCTGTTCATGCTCAAAGTAGCATAGCTCTGCTTGTTTTATATGTTGAATCCCTAATTTAAATGTTTTTATACAAATGCTTTATGTTGTAAACTATGATTTGTTTTCTGAATGTTTGTGCTGCCACATAACAGGTATTTAAATTCAACTGTAAAATGGAAATGAAACCCGTAATATGTTGAAATGAGTACATTTTGAAATAATCCTTCTAGCCATAGCTATATATAACTTGGCAAAACAAACCTTGGAATATTTGGATTTCGTTTCACCCTCCATTCAATCCAAATTTTTCTAGTCAGTGAACAGGGGTTTATTAACTTTATGGACTTGCAGCTTTTATGAAGGTTCAGGATGACACTAGGATTTTGTCTCTCTATTTCTCTGATTGACGTCATTGGGAATGAAGCACACCATGCAGTAGGCACAGGTTCCTGCAGATACCCTCCCTTGGTGTTTAGTGAACTCTGCATTCACATCCCTCTACTGCTTTGTCAAGGGATCTTGCTTTGTACGCACATTCAGATTGTTGTAGCAACCTCTTTATAAAAGTATATGTAGGTCATCTTTATCCACTTAGCATTTACATGCATGATAGAACATGTGCTCGTGTCATGAGAAAATAATTAAGCCAGTCTTTGCCGTCCATTTGAGGAGTTAGTGGCAAGCTTAATGCAACATTTGGTTTGTCATCATGTCTTTCTGGTAAAACTGAAAGACTACTGCTGCTGTGTTTTTTTTAAAGTTATTCTTCATGAGAAAAATCAGTGTTGAGTGCCTGAAGGGACTGGATTTGGTACACTTTGACAGTGGATTTAAGAAAAGTTAAATACTGATTGATTGTGCACAACAGGCAGAAAAGTAGGTGGGAGTATTCTTGCCATGTCTTGCTCCCCATTCCCTCAGGAGCACTGAATCCATAGCTTTGGACTTTGTTGCTTTAGGCTATACTTTACCGTTAAATCTAAGCTAGTAGAACGCTAAGATTTGCTGAATATTGAGCTGAAAATAAAAACATATATCAGTAATGTTTCTAATGTTAAAAATAAGTCAAACACAGGAAAGAAGCCGGGAAAAAAAACCCGGACCATAACAAGGACCATATCCGGAAAGTAGTTACATAAACATAATAAGTATTTAACAGCAAATGTGCACAGGGATGGATTTCCCAATAATGATCAGTCTTTAGACATTAATGAGTAACTTCATGATGTAATTTGTGATCAAATGCCTATTTGCAGTTGTTTCACAAAATCACTCTTTATCAGGAATTTCAGTAATGAGTTGAAAATGCTTCATTGCTCACTTCACTCCAACAACATACTGGCAGCAAGCATTGTAACTTGATAGTTAAACAATTGTTTGACATTCTCTGCTTTAGATTGCATCATTTCAAGGTCTTTGAGATAAAACAAATATGTTATCATTTTGTAGGAAAGAATTTGTATATGGGTGCATGGCATAATAATTTTGGTTACCCATGGATAGCTCTACACATTGCAGCCTTGGTGAGACTATGCCCATGTTCAGTTGTTTGCTTAATATCTGAGTGCTGCACATAGTTGTATAGCAGAACGTATTGCATGATGGGTGGCTCATGTACAAACTAAGATGAGCAGACGGGCTTGGGATCGTGTTGGGTTTCGGCAGCTGATCTGGCTGGTTGGGACGGGAGATCTGACTTGGGGGCGGCGCGATGTATTTGTGTATTAATTCATTCATTCAGTGTCCCATTTATACCCTTTTATTGTCCTGAAAAGGGATACTTTGCATTAAAAAAGCCGGTTATAGCTTGTTGACTATTAGGCATACCGCTATGACACATTTGCCCACAACTGGGCCTGTAGATCCTGCACACTTGTAGGTTGCCGAAGCTGGAATCCCAGCTGGTCACATACATGCATGATTGATGATAAATCTGGCGACCGGGCAGGCCAAGGGGGAGACATTGCAATCTGGGGGAGACATTTCCAGGAAACCCTTGTGTGGGCGAGGATTATCCTGCTGAAAAATGCCAGTTGGAAGCCCTGCTATGAGAGGCAACATTTGGCCACAGGATGTCCTGCACATATCGCTGAGCTGTTAGTGACTAGGGGTGAATGACTGTCGTATGCGATGGCTCCCCAGATCATCACACCAGCAGTTGGGGCAGTGTGTCGCTTCACAAGAAAAGCAAGATTGAAGTCCTCCTCATGAGGCCTCCATCATCAGGCGACCGTCGTCAGATCCCAAACAGAGCCTTCATTCATTGCTAAAGACACTATGGTCCCAGTCCATAGCAGTCCAGCTTTCTTTCTCACAGCACAACTGCAAACAAAGGTGACGGTGGCTTTCTGTCAATGGCAGGACACATAATCGGTGCTGTGACAACAAATTTCCTTCTGCTAAGCACCTGGAAATGGTACGGGCAAAGGCAGGGGCGTGTACTGAAGGTGCCACCTGTGTCTGTATGGTGGATAACAAAACCACGTTAGTTGTTCATGCTTGTCGGTGAATCAAAAAATCCTCTCTGCTGGTGGTCTGTCTGGGTCATCCAGAGCCTTTACGCCATGTGTGCGTGTCCTCACGGAACCACTGCTCCCAACATCTCCTAACAGCTAGGTCAGAATGGCCTAGGTGGCGCATAATTTGTCGACATGTCCATTGTGCTTCTCTTAGTCCAATGATGCGCAAAGTCTGTCAAAGTCTGTTAACTGGGCAAAATGTCTTTGAGTGCGATGTAGAGGCATGTCTAGCAGTCAACTATCTCTCACCAAGAGACATTCTACCCAAAAGTAGCCTCTGAGAGCCTGTTTATAGACAGCAGATAAGCATTTTACGCTGTATTGTGGTGAGACCCAGTGTGCCGACATGTCTATCCGGGTGCGTTATTTCTTTCTTTCAATGAGTGTACAAATGCTTTGTCTAGTAAGTTCACAAATTCACAGTTTACTTCACATTTTATTTCATCTCAAGTCCTTACATTACAAAACCCACCAATATTACTGATGGAACAACTGGGTCAGTTTAGTGACAGGTTAATAACATCAGCTCATTTGTGAAGCCCTCATTTGGGGTATCTGACTCTCTAGTTACCGAGGACATTCCCGCTCTCATGTTGAATAGGGCAGGTGTGTTTCTGACTGTATGTTTGCCTCACAGACTGTTTCAGTGGGCTTTTATTTATTTATTTTTTCTGCTGTTTGGGACAAAAGTTTTTCCATGCCTTCAAGGACTTAGGTAAGCATTACAAAACCCAGTGCAATGCTCAGAACAAGCTCACAATGCCCTCTAGTGTGATTCAAGCACAGCGCCAAAGACGGCTCATGGTGTTTCTGGTTGTGTATCTTTTATCACTGGATAAACACCTCTCTTTCTGCAGGCTGCTACTCACTGGAACTCGTTGTCTCTCAAACAAAGAGGATTAAAAATTCAAAGGGTTGTTTCTCATTATATAATACCAGTTATCAATAAAATAATAAGCCCCCTGTCATCTATAATGGATGATGTGGTGATGCTCAACGGATGGTCTATTGTGTAATTTTTAAACCTGACTGGATCAGCTAACACTGTGCCTGAGCTATGGAAAGACGGCAAGGGTATATGCATAACCCCAAGCACTGTATTCTGAATATTGTGTTGACTGTGAATGCCATGTTTACCATTTTTATCTTAAGATGATCTTTGGACTAGGCAACTTTTTCTCTCTGGTTTATCTTTTTAGGTGCCAGTCATATAAGATAATATATAAATAACAGCAGCACTACATAATCCAGGTGATAACAAGAGGTTCAAGGTAGGTCCTAACCCTAGACCAACAGAAATTGCAATTGTGAATCACCAATGATATTTAAGTCCACTTCCAGGCTTAAGCAATGTCCAAAACACTGGCCCATTAATTTTAAATGGCTCCTCAAATAATTTAGATACAGTTTAAAGCCTAAAGTAAAACAATAGGCTAAATAAAAGATAGTTTATGTAGAGGTTCAGTGTACAGTGTTCAGTAGAAACCTCAGCCCTATGTCACTGATCTGACATGCTGTCAACTCCAGCATTGTTAGCCATCCAAGCAACCAGTAATGAGGTGTAAATTTCCAGTCTTAAATGTTTGACTTGTTCACAGAGTGAGTAAAGGCTTTTTGGCTTTGGCAAAGGCTCCTTTAGTCTCACCTTTCACCACACAAGCAGGACCTTTTTCATTAGGTGAAACCTAAACTTGACCAGTGGGAGATCTTGTAGGTTCACCAGTTCTAGTTATCTATACTTATAACTTCTGACTAATGGCTTGTGCAAATGATTACATATTTTAATTTTAAATGTAATGTATGCAAATACAAATGTAATTATAAATTCATAGTATTTATAAATATCATATATAAATTCAGTTGTGTAGCACATTTCTTTGGGTTTACGTAAAGCCATGCTTGGACCTAAACAAAACCAGAACTTTCAATTAAAGAATCTTATGTATGTATATATTGCTATAGTTTATCGTATAGTATATAATCTTGTAGCTTGTTTGATGCTGAAATGCATCTGTTATTGAAGTAATGAAATTTTTCTTCCAGTTTGTAAATTGTTATTGTTACTTCATATACATTGACATACAGTAGTGTGCAAAAGTCTTAGGCCACTGTTCGATTTGCTGTTTTAGCAATGGTATAGTGACCATATATAACGTATTGTCGAAAGTTGGACCAGAAAATTGCTACCACACTAAATACTTAACTCTGTAGCCTATAGATGCTGTTTTTCTGATTTTTATTTAGTTATGGAATACTGCCTTTAAATAATTGTATGCATTTTTTGGTTGTATTCTAGTAATGACACTGAAAAATCATTTTATATATATATGGTCATTATACCATTGTTAAAACAATGGTAAATCTAATCTAATGGTGACCTAAGACTTTTGCACAGTATTGTATAATATTACCAATATTACAAAAAAAGCCTTGTATAAGAAACTTTGCTTGTTGACTTCTGAATGTCTGTAGTTTTTGCATTAGACAAGAATCAACAGTAATCATTTCTAAGCAGTAGCTTTTCTCTACTGTGGTAGGCTGTCAGAATTTAGTTAATGAAATGTGAGAGCTTCAGAACTTTTCTACTATTAAACCATAAGTGGTATATACAGCACATTGGAAAATTACAAGAAAAAATAAATCAGTCAGCAAATACATTTTCAGCATTCATCCACCATGACATAGACTATAAATATAGCACATACATGTCCAAAGTCAGGTTATTACAGGGTGCCTAAGACGAACATTAGGCAAGATGGTGTGTGTGTGTGTGTGTGTGTGTGTGTGTGTGTGTGTGTGTGTGTGCGTACGTACATGTGCGTGTGAGGGTGCTATGACCCCTGGTCCAGCAGTCATTTGATAGTGATTGTATCCATTTCAGCTGCTCAGGGAGAGTGACCATCTCACATGGAACAGCTCAGAAAAGATGCACTGGGCTGCATCTGAATCCCTCTACCAGGTCACTCGATCCAGCAGGCAAAGCCAAAATTAAAATTTGGTATGGCTGAGCTGCTCAACAGTGAAAACCTTTTCTTTTCATCCCGCGTTGGTGTAGTCGTTATGTTGTGTTAACCAATGAACAACCTGAAATTAGGTGTGTGTATGTGTGTGTGACGTGGAGGATGACAGGTAATACAGTGGGGCAAAAAAGTATTTAGTCAGCCACTGATGACACTAAGTAGTTCTCCTACTTAGAAAGATGAGAAAGGTCTGTAATTTTCATCATAGGTACACTTCAACTATGAGAGACAAAATGAGACAAAAAATACATGAAATTACACTGTAGGATTTTTAAAGAATTTAATTGTAAATTATGGTGGAAAATAAGTATTTGGTCAATAACAAAAGTTCAACTCAATACTTTGCAGCATAACCTTTGTTGGCAGTAACAGAGGTCAAACGTTTACTGTAAGTCTTCACCAGGTTTGCACACACTGTAGCTGGTATTTTGGCCCATTCCTCCATGCAGATCTCCTCTAGAGCAGTGATGTTTTTGGGCAACATGGACTTTCAACTCCCTCCACAAATTTTCTATGGGGTTGAGGTCTGGAGACTGGCTAGGCAACTCCAGGACCTTGAAATGCTTTTTATGGAGCCACTCCTTCATTGCCCGGGCGGTGTGTTTGGGATCATTGTCATGCTGGAAGACCCAGCCACGTTCCATCTTCAATGCTCTCACTGATGGAAGGAGGTTTTGGATTCAAATCTCATGATACATGGCCCCATTCATTCTTCCCTTAACACGGATCAGTCGTCCTGTCCCCTTTGCAGAAAAACAGCCCCAAAGCATGATGTTTTCACCCCCATGCTTCACAGTAGGTATGGTGTTCTTGGGATGCGACTCAGCATTCTTCTTCCTCCAAACATGACGAGTTGAATTTTTACCAAAAAAATCTGTTTTGGTTTCATCTGACCACATGATATTCTCCCAATCCTCTTCTGGATCATACATATGCTCTCTGGTAAACCTCAGACGGGCCTGGACATGTACTGGCTTAAGCAGCGGGACACGCCTGGCACTGCAGGATCCGAGTCCCTCTCGGCGTAGTGTGTCACTGATGGTAGCCTTTGTTACTTTAGTCCCAGCTCTCTGTAGGTCATTCATCAGGTTCTTCCATATAGTTCTGGGATTTTTTCTCACCGTTCTCATGATCATTTTGACCCCACGGGATGAGAGCTTGCGTGGGGCTCCAGATCGAGGGAGATTATCAATGGTCTTGTGTGTCTTCCATTTTCTTACAATTGCTCCCACAGTTGATTTATTCACACCAACCTGCTTGCCTATTGTAGATTCACTCTTCTCAGCCTGGTGCAGGTCTACAATTTTCTTCCTGGTGTCCTTCGACAGCTCTTTGATCTTGGCCATGGTTGAGTTTGGAGTCTGCCTGTTTGAGGCTGTGGACAGGTGTCTTTTATACAGATGACGAGGTCAAACAGGTGCCATTAATACAGGTAATGAGTGGAGGACAGAAGAGCTTCCCAAAGAAGAAGTTACAGGTCTGTGAGTGCCAGAAATCTTGCTTGTTTGTAGGTGACCAAATACTTCACCATGCTTTACAGTTAAATTCTTTAAAAATCCTACAATGTGATTTCCTGTTTTTTTTTTCTCATTTTGTCTCTCATAGTTGAAGTGTACCTATGATGAAAATTACAGACCTCTCTCATCTTTCTAAGTAGGAGAACTTGCACAATCAGTGGCTGACTAAATACTTTTTTGCCCCACTGTATATCTATCAGTGTTAGAACAGTGAATATCTGAAGAGTGTGTTATGAAGCAAGCTAACTCAATAAGTCTGGCTTGTATGAACAAGCCTAGCTTATATTCCCCAATTACAATTTCAAGTTTTTGGTTTTGGGGTAAGAGATACCCTGCCTCATTAAATGTACACATTATGAGTCTGCTCTACTTAGAAGGTTCTGTTCACCTGAACCATAACAGTCAAACCAAATTTCAGAGAACCCTAGAAGAAGAATTGCAGAGATGTATGTTGCTACACAAGACTGCAAAAGCTTGTCTAAGACCTAAGTGTGCAGTGCACACTGAGACAAACTGTCAACAAATGCAGTGCGGAAAAAGGACAGTAAATTGATCCCATTTGATTGTAAAAGTTACAGCTGCTGTAGAATGTGCTACTGTCATGGTTCATGTGTCCACTTAAAAAAAAAAACCCACAAGTGTTAATGTAAGGCCTCAGAGAAAACTGCTGTTCTCAAAAACCAATATAACAACGAAAATCACAGTGATAGACATCTCCTGTTTGCAGAAATAAAGCACCTGCATGTTACACATCACTTCTAGCAGTACTGTCTATTCTAGCTGAGACAAATATTTATGACTGAAAATTTTAACCCAGTGTTTGAAAGGAAGGAAGCATGTTACATCCAGCTATAGCAATTTTGAAAGGTGAATTGTGAGGGAAAACATTTATTTCAGCTGTTTGTTTTGCACTGGGTGCTCATGTATTTTGTAACTGGCTTTGTTATAATTTGTCAGTACCTGCCTTCTTTATACACTCACATACAAAAGAAATAGATCTCCCTGATAGTGCTGCAAATCTCGGCATGCAGTTACGTCGCAAGCAGATATGTAAATGAATACAGGTGTGGTCTGTTTTGACACTGGGTCTTGCCACAAGAGAGTGTAAAAGTACTTCCCCTGCTGCCCTATACAAAGGCTCTCAGAGGTGTGTACCTCTTGGTGAGAGATATCATTGACCGCTAGACATGCCTCTATGATGCGCTCAAAGACATTTTCCCCGGTTGAGTTTGAGTTTGAGAGTGCCTCATTGGACTGAGAAAAGCAGGATGATCTTTTTCAACAAATTGCATATCATCTAGGCTCTTCTGACCTAGCTGTTAGGAGATGTTGAGAGCAGTGGTTCTGTGAGGGCACACACACAGCGAACAGGCTCCAGATGGCCCAGAGAAACCACCAGTAGAGAGGATTGTTTGATCCACTGTCAAGCACAAGCAGCTCCCAGACACAGGTGGCACCTTCACGACACACCCCTGTTTTTGCCTGTACCATTTCCAGGTGTCTAGCAGAAGGAAATTTGTTGTAGTATCACCCACTACATGTCCTGCCATTGACAGCCAGCCACCGTCACCTTTGGTTGCAGTGAGTCATGAACAAGAAACCTGGACTGCTATAGACTGGGACCATATTGTCTTTAGTGACGAAGGCAGGTTCTGTTTTTGAACCAAGAACAGTTGGGTCTGAGTATGGAGGCCTCGTGGTGAGCGCTTCAATCCTGCCTTTGCTGTGGCGCGATACACTACTCTATCTGCTGGTGTGATGATCATACGACAGTAGTGCAATGGCTCCCTAGTAGTGATTTGAGGGGCAGCTTAGTGATTATGTGCAGGACATCCCAGAAACGTGTTGCCTCTTATGGCAAGGTTTCCAACTGGCATTTTTCAGCAGGATAATTCATGCCCAGGCAAACTTCAACACTTCAAGCAACACTTCCTTGGCCTGCCGATTCATCAGATTTATCACCAATCAAGCATTTATGGGACCATCTGGGACTCCAGCTTCAGCAAACTATGAGTTTGGAGGATCTACAGGCCCAGCTGTGGGTAATTGTGTTATAGAGGCATGTCTATCAGTCAGTGATCTCTCACCAAGAGGTACACTACCAAAAGTAGCGTCTGAGAGCCTTTTTGTAGAGCAGTGGGGGGAGCATTTTTACGCCTTCCTATGGCAAGACCCAGTGTCTAATCAGACCACAACTCTATTTATTTACATATCTGCATTAACATAACTGCATGCTGAGTTTTGCAGGAATCCTATGTTTCGATCTTCGTGCCTTTTTTGTCAGTGAGTGTATATCTCTATTTAAGCCTAACTTTGTGTGAGAAGGTGCTCGGGTGGCACAATGGCAGTTCACTAGCCCACCACCGTGGTGACCCTGGTTTGAGTCCTGGTGATACCTTCTGGCCAGGTTTGGCATCACACATAACTGGATATGTCAGAGGCAGGGGCCTGTACAGGGGAGTGTTACAGCAGCGACCCCTTCCTACTCTTGAATGATGACATCACATACTGTGTAGGATACATGTATGTGTCCCATTAATACTGTCATAGGATCCAGACTTGTCACCTCCGGTCTGTTGCTAGGGTTTGCTAGGATCTGCTGCTAGTGTCCTGGTGCTAGATACCACAGAGTACCTTCAGAGGTGGTGTTCATACCTTGACAGGTCAGAGCCTTGGTATCACGAGGGGTAGCTCCACAATATTATGCAGGTGGTTTTAAGGCTTAAATGAGAAAAAGTTCTACAAACTAATATAAAGTTTTCACAGATGTTTCTCTCCTTGACGTTTTCTCTCACTTCTCTTTTTTTCAGGTGGTATTAGTCTTTGCGCTCAGTATTGGAGCTCTTGGAATATACTTCATAGACTCGTCTGAGTAAGTATTATACTTTCTTGTCTCGTATGAAAGTGTGATATTGTTGGGATCTTTATTATTGCCATCCACCAATATCTCTCATGCAGTGTAGCATATGGGACAATATGATCAAAAACTTTGTTAGACTACCTTTTAAGTGAGTTACTCTGAAGGAAAGATCGCCGTCCTTGTACTTGTTTACTACCTAGCATAGAAATTTTCCATTATTCAATGGATCCGGTACAGCTCACCTTTCCTGAAAAGGTCTTATGAATAAAAATTCAATGAATATTTCCTCAGTTTATTGTACCAGTACAGAGAACAGGTGGGCACATCCACTGGTGCCAGGCTGCTGTTTTCCCATGTAGGTAATGATACATTTTAATGATATCTTAATTATCTGTTATGCCAAAGGTACCATTAAAGAATTCTCGTCCTTTGTTCTTTTCACATATAAACCCAGCCTTGGTATGGCGTGATTCTTTTTTCAATGGAAGCTGAGTGAGCTAGTTTCCATGGTTACATCAGAAGGAGGATCCCTGGTGCCTGCCCTTCACTTCCATGATCTTTAGAGGGACACACACACACACACACACACACACACACACACACACACACACACACACACACACACTTTCCTTTTGCACAGCTGTTGTCTGGACAACCAGGTAGCACTGTTGGCAAATGGAAGTCATATTTCCTGATGCTCTGTCCCTGCCGTCATCCAGCCTAGGGGAAGCAATGACTCAGTTCAGTTTTAATACCACTGCCTGGAACACTTAAATCTTTACATAGTCATGAAGGGATTTTGATGTAGAACTGGAAATGTGGAGGTTTCCACTTGATTTCTGTCATAATTTTTCATTATCTTTCCAAAATGTTTCCCTTCTGTAAAAAATAACACATTATCAAGATATATCTAGACTTACAGTGGCTCAAGCACTTCTAAAATCAACAGTGTGTGTGACTAATAAAACTGCTGGTGTCCCCTCTGGGCTGTTTTCTCTGTAGAGTTGTACTTGAAAGATTGTGAAACCTTTAGATCTAAAACATGAGGTCATGAGATTTTCACACAAGTCCTAAAAGTAGATGAAGAGAACCCCATTAAACAAATGAGACAAAAATATTTCATGTGGTCATTTATTGACTGAGGAAAATGATCCAATATGTGTGTGTGTGGCAAAAGCAATTAGCAGTTAATTGAAGGTGAAATTCAGGAGTTTTTCAGTCAATGGGGTGGCAGTCAGATGTGAGTTTTCACCCTGTTTAGGAATATATATAAAAGAACAGGGTTCTGTCAAAATTTGAGCTAATGCATGTTTTTGGAAGTATATCATGGCACAAACCAAAGAGATTTATAATTACTTCAGAAAATAAGTTGTTGATGCTCATCAAGCTGGAGAAGGTTCAAAAACAGCTCAAGATGTTGGACCACATTAATCCACAGCCCGACTGAAAGCTTCTCTCACAGTGACTAATTTTACATATTGACTACTTGACAAATTGAGTCCACCATTGCAGGAGTCCATCAACACTGAACAACAATGGTGTACATGGCAGGGTTGTATGGAGAAAACAATACAAAAACAATATCTTATTGACCATCTGCAGTTGTCTAAGGATTACATTGACAAGCTAGATGGCAAATGGGGAAAAATGTTTTGTGGATAGATGGGATCAAAATCGAATTAGAGAAACCAAAACACTACTTTTCAGCATGAGTACCTTGTCCCATATGTGAAACATGGTTGTGATGGTGTAAAAGTTTGGGTCTGTTTTGCTGCATCTGAGCCAGAACAGCTTGCTGTTGTTAATAGAACAATGGATTATGAGTTCTACTTGGAAATTCTAAAGTCTAGAAAATCTATAAGTGAACAGAATCTCAAGAAAATGTGGGTCATATGCAAGACAACGACCCTAAATACACAATTTATTCTGCCAGGGAATATTTAAAGAAGAATTAAATTAGACGGAATTATCCAGTTCTTATCTCCTCCTTTGGCCACTATTGGCCAATATTTGTAGGATCAACTACATGACCCTACATGGTGGCGTGATCACCTGCTGCGCAATCGCGCGTGCGTCAGCCCTTAATGTGCATTTTACATGCAAGTGGCGACACCTGTTGTTGAGCCTATATAAACACAACTTTGGGCTCACACAGTGTCTCACGATTGAATTGGCGCCGCTCGCACTGCCCCAGCTCTAACTCGGCCATGTATGTGGAACTCTCCATAAACCTTGACCCATCTCAAAACCCTCCCAACGTGAAGGGCCATCAACCCTGTACTCTGTAGTATTTTTGATATTTCTATGGGCTCCAGGAGGGTTGCGGCTTATGTGGAGGATTTCCATCGGCTGGCACTGGAGACCGGGTTCTGTGACAAGTCGCTCAGGCATATTTGCGTATGGCCTTAGCAAGGAGAAGGTTAGGGACAGATTGTTTTTTTTTTTTTCTTCCCCAGACCCTTTCTCCCTGTTTGACCTGTACGATCTGGCCACATGGCCCGAGACCCGCCTGATAAAGCGGACTAGTAGGAAGGGTGGCTTTTCTGTCACCCCCACACCTCCTGCTTGGCCAGCTCATGCCATACCTGAGCATTTAGCGCCCCTTAGCTCCGTACTTGAGTTCGCCACGCCCGTTGGCCCTGTATTTGGGCACTTAGCGCCGCCCAGATACGTACTTGAGCTCGCCGCACCCGTTAGCCCTGTATTTGGGCACTTAGCACTGCCCAGCTCCATACCTGAGCACGCCGTGCCCGTAAGCTCTGTACTTGAGCGTTTAGTGCCTCCTAGCTCCGTACCTGAGCACGCCGCACTCATAAACTCCGTACCTGAGCAAGTAAGCTCTGTACCTGAGCATTTAGCGCCGCCTAGCTTCGTACCTGAGCACGGTGCGCCTGTAAGCTCTGTACTTGAGCATTTAGCGCCACCTAATGCCATACCTGAGCACGCCGCGCCCATAAGCTTTGTGCCTGAGCATTTAGTGCTGCCTAGCGCTGTACCTGAGCAAGTAAGCTCCGTACCTGATCATTTTGAGCCGTCTAGCTCCGTACGTGCACACGCCGCTTCCGCAAACTCCGTACCTGAGCACGTAAGCTCCGTACTTGAACATTTAGCGCCGCCTAGCTCAGTACCTATCCCTGCGCAGTGGTCATTGACTCCGACCTCCACGCCACGGTCACTCAGACCCCCGCGCCGTGGTCGTTTCTCCCCCGTGCCACGGTCATTCAGACCGATCCTTGCACCGCAATCGTTGCAGTCAGCTCCCACATCGTGGTTGCCTTTGTTAGCCTCGGCGGTGGGGCCCTTGTAGTCTGTTTGCCTAGCCAGGCATTTAGCACCAACCTTTTTTGTTGGCTTGGTGGGGTCTAGTCTGGTCCTTGAGCTGCCTGTGCCGAGCTCTACCCCCGAGCCGCTGGTGTCGAGCTCTGCCCCCGAGCCGCCGGTGTTGAGCTCCGCCCCTGAGTCGCCTGTGCCAAGCTCCGCCCCTGAGTCGCCTGTGCCGAGTTCCGCCCATGAGTCGCCTGTGACAAGCTCCGTCATTGAGATGTCTATGCCGAGCTTTGCCCTTGAGCCGCCAGTGCCGAGCTCCGCCTCTGAGCCGCTCGTGGCTAGTCCCAAGCCCGAGCCGAGCCCTGTAGCTGGCTCGTGTTGGCCTATCCTCTCGTTTGGCTCTTGCTTCAGAGTTTGCCCTGCTCAACCCTGAGCGGTTTAGACAAGCTAGGGGAAGTTTTAGTCGTGCTTGGGGGGACTATCAGGGGTCTCCCTTTGGCCGCTAGTGGCCAGTATTTGACCCTACATGGCAGCCTGAGCACCTGCAGCGCGATTGCCCGTGCGTCAGCCCTTAACGTGCATTTTACATGCAAGCGTCGACACCTGTTGTTGAGCCTATATAAACACACCTTTGAGCTCACACAGTGTCTCACGTTTGCATTGGCAGCATGACGCCGCTCACGCGTTCGCACTGCCCCAGCTCGGACATGGCTTTCAGTGTTCACTCGCTTTGTTTGTTTTGTTTAGGATAGACCTACATTGCCTCTGTCATTGCCAACAAAGGTTATGTTACAAAGTATTGAGTTGAACTTTTGTTATTGACCAAATACTTATTTTCCAACATAATTTACAAGTAAATTCTTTAAAAATCCTGCAATACGATTTCCTGGATTTTTTTCCTTCATTTTGTCTCTCATAGTTGAAGTGTACCTATGATAAATTTTAGACCTCTCTCATATTTCTAGGTAGGAGAACTTGCACAATCAGTGGCTGACTAAATACTTTTTTGCATAACTGCATGTGTAAGGAAAATCTCAGATCTGCAGTTTCTGAAATACTGACATAAATTCTGAATTAAAGACCAGTCTAGCACCAACAAACATGTCACATTTATACATAAGTTACTTAAGTCACCTTTCATCTCCATTCTGAAGCTCAGTTTGAAGTCAACCATGCATACGTGGCTAAATGCACGTATGAGAGTTGCTGCCATGCGACTGGCTGATTAGATATTTGCATTAAGGAGCAGCTGAACAGGTGTACCTAACGAAGTGGCCAGTGAGTGTACAGGCTGGAAATGAGCTTCGTCTTTGGTTGCTGACACTAAGCTGATAAGGATGTGTACAGTTGAGCACAGCTTTTAAGGTTTAAGCGGTTTATTGGAGAGCAGTGATTGACCTTAAGAGACTATGCTGTCCTTATTTACTGTCTTTTGTTTGTGGGGCTTTTTGTTTGTGGGACAGTTATACTATACTACTCTCTTATTTAATTTTTAAAATGGAGAGGCTGGATAATGAGGAGCTGTTGGTAACAATAATCCTGTAAGCACATTAGAAGCCACCAGTGGCTATGAGTTTCACAGATACTATTAAGTGATGATGTGGATGCTAAGGAGGTTTGTTTGTTTGTTTGTTTGGTTTTCTTAATTTAACCTCACATCAACAACCATGGCTAATCGTGACAGGAGAGTGGTTCTAACAATTTTAGGTCGATACGCAAACTAGGGAATTTAGAGCGAACCGTTAACCTATCGCATGTCTGTAGAATTTGGGAGGATACCTGAGTGCCCGGAGTGCACGGGGAGGACATGCAAACTCCACAGAGGTGGGGATGCTAAGGAGGAAAATGATGGAATGTTGTTGGATTGTAAAACACTAAGAAGACAGTGTGTGTATGTTTTGGGCTGAGTTTGCTCTCATTTGTCCAGGTTAGATCTAGGACACGCTACGTGATCTTTCTTAACCATTGACCTGGGCCAGCTCCAAATCAGGTTGTGTCAGAAGTGGATACAGGGATCTGTTCTCAATGATCTAAACAGAGTGCAGTTCTAGAATTACTGCCTCGTGACACTTGTGCTCCCTGACAGCTAAAGCCTGATCTGGAGATAAGTGAGCAAACAAAACACACCTTCTCAACGTCGTTAGTATTCGTATTAATGCTCTTTAAATGACCTCTGCTCTGGCACGACTCACACAATAATGCATTGGTAATGAGTAATCTGCAGAAGGCAAACATCTTTGGATTCAATTTATCACCAGTATTCATGGTGCATTCATAAAGCAGGCAAAATTCAGCGTTATTATTAATCACCAGAGTGTTGATTTGTGTAAGGCAATATATTTCTCATTGAGAAAAAATAACTCACCAAGAAGGAGTTGTTGGAATTGAATGAAATTTAAATGTATGTATATAATAATGATGATATATGTAAGTGATTACAATATTATAGAGAAAGAATATGTTTATTGGGAGAAACTGTACAATTGAAAAGAGGCTCTAGTACCCTGTTGGGCCACCTCTAGCCTGGATACAAGATTACATATGGTTGGGCATGGAGGCATACAGGTTCTGTATGGTATCCCGTGGGACAATTTTCCCACACATGTTGCAGCTGGGCCTGTTGATCCTGCACACCCTCCCTCTTCCAATAAATGCTTGATTGGCAATAAATCTGGCAACCGGACAGGCCAAAGGATGTTGCAAACTGGAAATACTGCCGTATGCGATGGCTCCCCAGATCATCACACCAACATTTGGGGCAGTGTGTCGCTCCACAGCAAAGCCAAGATTGAAGTGCTCATTAGGAGACTTTCATACTTGCTCTTGACCATTGTCGGATCCCAAACAGAATCTGGATTCATCACTAAAGACGATGCGGTTCCAGTCCATAGCAGTCCAGTTTTCTTGTTCATGACACCACTGCAAACAAAGGCGATGTTTGCTTGCTTTCAGTGGCCGGATACGTAATGGGCAGGTGACAACAAATTTCCTAACAAATTGCCAAATGCCTGGAAATGGTATGGGCAGAGATGGGGTGTGTAGTGCCGATGCCACCTGTGTCTGGATGGTGGACAACGAAACTGTGGGAGTTGCTTGTGCTTGTCGGCAGATATTCTCTACTGGTGGTCTGTCTGGGCCGTCTGGAGCCTGTTTGGCATGTGCGCGTGCTCTCACGGAACCACTGGACCAAACACCTCCTAACAGCTGGGTGAGAACGGCGTAGAGAGCGCGCAGTCTTTGGAAATGACCATCCTGCTTCTCTCAGTCCAATGATGCGCCTTCTCTCAAAATGGGCAAAATGTTTTCGAGTGTTTTGTAGAGGAATCTCTAGCAGTCAGCGATCTCTCACCAAGAGGTACTCTACCCAAATGTAGCCTCTGAGAGCCATTTTATAGAGCAGCAGAGGAAGGACTTTTACACCCTCTTGTGGCAAAACCAAGTGTCTAATCAGACCACACCTGTAATCTTTTACATATCTGCCTGAGACATAACTGCATGTCGAGTTTTGCAGCAATTTTACTGTCAATGAGTATATATCTTTTTATTTTCTGACCTGATCCAGTGACATATTTTATGCTGGGTCTTACAGAGAGATTGCTTAGGTGAAGATGCCAGCACCTTTTCAAAAGCAGGTATCCTCTAAAAATTGTTTATCAGAAGTGGAAAAATGGATAAATAATTCTGCTTACTTTAGTTTTGATATAGCAGAACTGAAGAAATTCCAAAAGGTTTTGACAAATGCCATTGGTGCTGATGTACACAATGTAATGGTCCATTAAAAAGGCCATCTTAAGACATTTTTAGAACTTTTACAGAAGATGTATGCTGCCTACGGTACAACCTGATGAAGGGACCTGAAATTGCTGTATTAGCTGCAGTGGATTGGGCAAAGATAAGCCTTTATCCTCGCTTCAGTGGTCATGCTGGCCTCCTTGTGCCACTTTACATGGCTGAGTGCATAGACAGCCCTCGCTTGTGGCCAACCAGTGACCCCTTTAGATCTTACATAGCCATGTCTGTTGAAGGTCTGGTCATGTTTCTTTAATCACATGGTAACAACTTTCAGGACTACTGTACTAAACACAAAAAAAAATTGTTTTTGTTCTGCTTGCTCATAGGTGATGAATAAATACACTGTATATACTGAAGCATTTTATTTTTATTGTTTAACTTTTGTTGGGTTAAGTCTGCAAAGGCAGGGCTGCTGTGAGCTGGACCACCAGTCTCACAATTGCCAACATGGTGCTGTTAAATACTGTAAATCCTCTTTTAGCTGCTCCTGTTAGGGTGCTGTTAAATACCGTAATGGACATAAAAAAGCAATAAAAAGCTCTAACACAGGCTTTTTCAGCTGTCACATTCATAATGGGAACAGGCGATACTTTTTCCCTCAGGACATGAGTCTCTTTTTACTAGGTCTGCATTATGAAGGCAGGAGATATGTAGGCCAAAAGAGGGGAGCCTCTCCTTCAAGGAATACCATTATCTGTGTGCCATTTGTGCCCTATTTTGGTAATCACATAATCTTTTTGTTTAGTTGCATTCAGTGGGACTTGAAACCAAAACAGATTTCAGTAGACAGTATAAGGTATTCATGCAGTTAGGTGAGAAGTAATTTTGGGTTAGCATGGAGTTGTAAATCTGCTAATCAGTGCTACCTAGGTGAGGAACAAGGCTGGTTCAGGGTAAAAGATGAGAAAAGCATAGTTGCTCTCTAAAAAAAAAAAAAGACTTACATTGCAGTACTGGAGTGGTGAAAAATATGCATGGGTTAATAGTAATGAAACATTTAGCTCTTCAACATACAAGGAGTATGTGTGGAGCTTTATATTTTTTCTCCTCCCCAGCATAGAGGAAGAACATAGACATAGCAGAAATAATTTTGAGTCTAAAATGCCCTATCATCTGTTACAGCAGCTCAGTGTAAACAATTATCCCTTTTCAGCTGTTGTCTGATAACCAGATATTTCCTTTATTTTATGGTATTTTAAAGTATATCTAGGTTCTCAGTACAAACATTTGCAATAAATGTTGTTTTAATTACCCACATGGGAGAGAAGAGTTGACTCAGAAAAGCTCTCTGCAGCATCAGACTCTTATGACTGAAGCAGAACAGAACAGAACAGTCACTCAAACAGAGCTTCTGCCAAGCAGAGAACAAAGAATGGATATTGAAGCCAAACCGTTTTGTCCTTCAAGTCTCAATCAACAGAATGATAAGCAATAGCATTTCATTTTGCCTTGTTGTATGTTTTTTGCAATTAGTTTACATGAAAAATGAGATCTGCACAGGAATATACACTCACTGGCCAATATATTAGGTACACCTCCTTGTTTATACACTCATTGTAGTTCTACAATTACAGAATTATGAAATGAAAATAGTCCACCAACCAAAAACGTCCATCCACAAGCATCCTGTAGGCAGCAACCTGTGAGCACTAATGAAGGCTTAGAAGATGACGAACACAAGCTGTGCAATAACAGATAGGCTGCTGCTTCTGAATTTACATAGACAAATTGGAGCGATATTGTAGATGTGTCTAATAGAGTGCACAGTGCGTGAGCACAGCAGCCCTACTGTATCTGATCCAGTCGTACCAGCTCGACACACACTAACACACCAGCACGTGCCACTGCAGTGCTGAGAATGGTCCATCACCCAAATAGTACCTGATATGTGGGGGTAGATCTACATGAAAATGGACAACAAGTGTAGAAACAATGATGTGTACCTAATAAAGTGGCAGGTGAGTGTATGAGTTAGTGTTAGGGACTGTGGTAGCCTAGTGGTTAAGATACTGGACTATGGACCAGAAGGTCCAAGGTTCAAATCCCATCTCTGCCAAGCTTCCACTGTTGGGTCCTTGAGCAAGACCCTTAACCCACAATTGCTTGGATTGTAAGATTGTATCCATTGTAAGTCGCTCTGGATAAGGGCGTCTGCTAAATGCTGTAAATGTAAATGTATGTATGTGTCTTTCACAGGATGTTAGTGTTCTTCTTAATGTACAACTTCACCCAAGAGCTTCCTGTATTTGGTTCTCCTTATAGTTTTAGGCCCTCCTGAGTGGTTCATGTTTTGTGTGCTTTGTGTTTTCTCCTTTAATTGAACCACATGCAGTGGGTGCTTCAGGGACATTCAATGTGGAGAGGCTATTTTTAGTGTCCCAGCTGAGGTTGTATTTGTCTGATGCCCTTGAAGCTGCTAAATCATTCTTATTTTGGAAAATGGTGCCTTGACCTAATTCATTTGCCTAGCCCTACAGCTTATCGGGGACAATTCTCTCTTGCTCTTGTGCGCTCTCTCTTGCCTTCTCTTGCTCTCCCTCTTTTTGCTGAAGGACAACAAAGTCTCATTCATGTGGCTTCAAAGATCTTGGCCATGAGACTCCAGGCTGTGCAGAAACTGCTGTTGGTCTGATGATGTACGCTGATTTTCATTTAACTCAGTATAACTTCAGTTATTACTGTAGCTTATTATTACTTCAGTTCTTAATAGAAAAAAACCCTTCATAAAAAAGGTGTACTGTTCATTTTGCTTCTTTTGCCTTTAAAGCTTGGGAGTTGTAAAACTGACATATGATGGGCCCCAATATACCATCTCCAGTACTACCTACCTACTACTCCTCTATACTAATCAGTAGCAGATATTTTCATCAAAATCATTTGAATAGAAGAGAGTTCTGGCCATTGGAAGTTTGTAGAGTCATTCACAGTGCATGTTGTACTTCAATCAACAAGAATTGTACAAATTCTAAGTGAGAGATTCAGTACTGCTTTTCGCTAAACCATAAAACTGGTGCTGCTTCCCACACTTTTTCTGATGTCCTGGCCAAGAGACACTGAGTGCGTTTACATGCACTTAATAATCCAGTAACTCCAGAAAGTCAGGTTTTGTCAGTAATCTGATCAGTGAGTTTGTGCGCATTTGGGTAATCCGATAATGGGAAACCTTCGGGTTTAAATGACTAATCGGATTTCCACTTTACAACCGGCCTATAAGCTCACGGAAACATGTGACGTAAACTTCAGACTAAACTAATCTAATTAAATAATGTAAACTAATTAAATAATGAAACTCTTCATTTCCTCAAGTATGAACTGCATTTCAGAGTCTCCAGAAGAGAGTTTGGTTGCTGTTTTGCTGCGTTTTATTCCATGCTATGTATCATTTTGGGGTTACCAGATCCTGTGAGAAAAATAAGCCATCAGGTCAGGGAGAAAAGCCCAAAAACAACCCCAAGTCTCTTATAATAAGCAGACCTAGTAACCGTGTCAGAGACTGACAGAATGGATACATGTGCTGAGAAATCTGATTACTGACCTGAAATCCAGCTCTCTCTATCGGATTTCATACTCTGATTTCCAGACCTGAATCCAATCTGGGAAATCAATGTATGCTGTTTACATGACCATTTGAATACCACTAACTGCAGAAATCTTATTATGATTGGATTATGAAGTGCATCTATACACACTCAATGACTAGATTTTACTACTGTTTTTACTACTATCAAGACCTGAGCTTTAATACTGCTAGAAAAAATATTTTGTACTACACCTGTGCATTATTGTAAATGAAAAGGCAGACGTAACACTAAATGGAGGTTTTTTTCATTCAGTTCTTAATGAGATCTCTCTGACAATCCTCCAGTACCATAGAGATCTGGAGATCTCCAGTGTTGTTTACTTCATTGCGCCATTGCAACTAACCGTCTGGTTGCTAAATTTAATAAAACAATGTTACCCGCATGCCCTTACTGCACATAAGTTTCTGCTGTACACTATTTCTGTTAAAGTTTCAGACCAAAACTGTATTACATATATAAAAACTTGAAATTCCATGCTAGTTGCACTGAGGAATGTCCTCCAAATGGTATCTCCTCCCTCAGAAATACATAGTCTTGCTGTGTGTGGCATCCTTCCAGGCCAGAAGACGCTGTCGTGACTCAAACTGCTACTGTGCCACCTGAGTGACTAATAAAAAATTCTATTAATCAGTATTACAAGAGAAATCTGACCAGCTGCCCTGTTCCCCAGCATTCTGTGGTTGACCTGAAATCAGTTCTATCTATACACTCAGCAGACACTTCATTAGGTACACCTTGCTACTATTGGTTGGACCCCCTCTTGCCTTCAGAACTGTCTTAATTCTTTGTGGCAACGATTCACCAAAGTGCTGGAAACATTCCTCAGAGGTTTGGTCCACATTGACCTGACAGCATCACACAGTTGCTGCAGATTTGTTGGCTACACATCCGTGATGCAAATCCCCTGTTCCACCGCATCTCAAAGGTGCTCTATTGGATTTAGATCTGGTGACTGTGGAGGCCATTTAAGTAAAAGGAACTCATTGTCATGTTCAAGAAACCAGTTTGAGATGATCTGAGCTTTGCAACATCCAGTCTTCGTTTGTCCGATTTTGGTGAGCCTGTGTGAATTGTAGCCTCAGTTGCTTATTCTAAGCTGACAGGAGCAAAACCTGGAGTGGTCTTCTGCTGCTGTAACCCATTCTGCTTCAAGGTTCTGCTTCATTCAGAGATGCTCGTCTGCATACCTCAGTTGTAACGAGTGGTCATTTGAGTTGTGGGACTGTGGTAGCCTAGTGGTTAAGGTACTGAACTCTGAAGCAGAAGGTCCAGGGTTCAAATCCCACCTCTGCCAAGCTGCCATTGTTGGGTCCTTGAGCAAGGCCCTTAACCCACAATGGCTTGGATTGTAAGATTGTATCAATTGTAAGTCGCTCTGGATAAGGGCGTCTTCAAAATGCTGTAAATGTAATGTCAATGAGTTACTGTTGCCTTTCTATCAGCTCAAACCAAACTGGTGATTCCACCAGCAAGGCATTTTCTTCTGCTCACCTGGTATTTTCTGTTTTTTGGACCAACCTCACCCTAGAGATGCCTGTGCATAAAAATACCAGCAGATCAGCGGTTTCTAAAATACTCAGACCGGTACCTCAGGGCCTATGTTTTTTTCTGCCTGTATGTGATGTGTTTGCAGATCCCGGGCCTTCACAGTGTACTGACACAGAGTCTTCACAATTGCAAACACGTTTAATGTTGTTATCTCAGTTTTCTGTTTGCATAAACAATTGGCACGGTTCCTCCTCTCTGTAACAGTCTGTATAGTGTCATGCTCAGATGTATAAGAATTCAGCTATTTCTGATTTGCCTGCTGTGTTAATGTGTGCAGTAGATGATGAATCTGTCCGATTATTGTTCTTTCTCTAAGTAGTTTACTCTTTGATGCTCTGTATCCAAGCTGAAGAACAGCATATCATTGTGAAATGAGAACAGAATTGCACCTAAAGGCATATGCAGCCTTGGGTGAACATCTGCCTCTCATTGTATTAAATCCACTATGTGAGAGGAGGATTACTTTTGTGTCAACCAACCTGACATTAGAACCTTGCTAGCATATAATATGTGCTTTTGCTGTTAACATTTGTGCCCATTTTCATTCATTCCAAGGTTCAGTAGTTCATAAATAATTGAGACGTGGTGCGAGATCAATGTTAATGACACCTAAAGGGCATCACAAAATTAACCTTCCCTCCAAAGCTAATGGTTGTTTATGAATCAGTGCCTTTTAAGGTAATTGAATTTGTTGGCAGTTGAATTAACCCTTCCAGTTAAATTCTAAATAGATGAATGTATTTTGTGCTCCAGGGTGTATATGTGCAGGAAACAACTGTTTGGGCATCATACTACATTTAAAACAGTATTGTTTTATTTAAGGACATTTGAGTAGGTGCTTGGGCAAGTAAAATCTGTGTTCACACTGCTTCTGATATACTAACCACAGTTCTTCTTTCACTGTTTTGTTGTTTTTCCTTTCGTAATAGCCCCATAGAGTCCTGTCAAAATTTCTACAAAGACTTCACACTGCAGATTGACATGGCATTCAATGTGTTCTTCCTACTTTACTTTGGGCTGCGTGTAAGTACTTCTTAATATACTTATGTACAAGTGAGCAATTTTTTCAGTTATGTTTGATAATTTAATGATTATCTAATGGGTTTTTCACTTTATGTGCCTGCAGTTTATAGCAGCTAATGATAAGCTGTGGTTCTGGCTGGAGGTGAACTCCGTGGTGGATTTCTTTACTGTGCCGCCAGTGTTTGTGTCAGTATATCTGAATAGGAGCTGGCTTGGTAAGTCTCTGCCCATTCTCTCTTACCTTTCTCTCCCTCATTTACAGACACATGCACAGATCCCAGACCCCAAGGGAGCTTGAGCCCTCTCCCATTTTGCTCTCAGATTGCATAAGTGCCTCTTTGGCTGGCCTGTGTCATAACTGTATTTTAGTTAATTGAATTGTATATGGCCTTTGGGTGACTTGCAGAGCGAAAGTCGTGCAACTTGAATGCAGTCATGAAACCTGTGAACAGAGTCTCATCCACAGATGCGCTGTTTCCAAAAACTCATTTTAGCGCAACACAGCTCAGCATTGATCCAGCAATATAGTGGATTAGGTTGGCTTGGTTTCAAGCATTTCATGGCTCTGAGGCACCCTCTCTGTGCATCCTATTAATATTTCACCTCAGTTCCAGCCTCTGATGCACACGCATCACCACGAGGCTCAAATGGTAATAACACATCCTTGAGGCTTTCAGATTTCCATTTTACCCTCCACCATTTAAACAATAGTATGTATGTTCATACACTGGTGCTTGGAAGTTTGTGAACCCTTTAGAATTTCCTATATTTCTGCATAAATATGACCTAAAACATCATCAGATTTTCACATCTGTACTGTCCTAAAAGTAGATAAAGAGAACCCAGTTAAACAAATTAGACAAAAATATGATACTTTGTCATTTATTTATTGAGGAAAATGATCCAATATTACATATTAGTGAGTGGCAAAAGTATGTGAATCTTTTCTTTTAGTATCTGTGTGACCCCCCTGTGCAGCAATAACTGCAACTAAACATTTCCTGTAACTGTTGATCAGTCCTGCACGCTGGCTTGGAGGAATTTTAGCCCATTCCTCCGTACAGAACAGCTTCAACTCTGGGATGTTTGTGGGTTTCCTCAGATTAACTGCTCGCTTCAGGTCTTTCCACAACATTTCGATTGGATTAAGGTCAGGACTTTGACTGGGCCATTCCAAAACATTAAATTTATTCTTTGGTAGAACGACTTGTGTGCTTAGGGTCGTTGTCTTGCTGCACGACCCACCTTCTCTTGATATTCAGTTCATGGACAGATGTCCTGACATTTCCCTTTAGAAATCTCTGACATTGTTACGAGTCGCCATCCCAAAATGATGGGGAACCGTGAAAACAACAGAAAAAGGGATATTGAGGACCCAATCGCAGTAAGCTCCAGATGGAATAGGTGAACCAAAATAATATAAATAAAGAAATAAAACTAAATGAACAACCAAAACCTCACTGGCAACACTGGCTGTGACTGGGGATTGAACCCCAGCCGTGACATTAATGGCTCACACGCAACAGCAATCGCCACGGAGAAACAGGAGCCACTAGGGAGGAGGAGTGCTTTAAGGGCACACAAAAGAGCCGTCCAGGGATGGACTCAAACAAAGGAAGGAACTGGATGTAATATAACTAAATAAACCAGGAAAGGAAAAGGCAATAAGGCTTTAATAAGGCCGTAATGGGAAAGAGAGCAAAAAACAAAAAGCCGAAAGCTCTCTCACTCCCTCACTCTGATTCAGGACTGCGGGCTCGGCGCACGCGCAGCCTGAGCGTGAGAGTGGTGAAGCACTGTGCGGACTTCAGAGACTCCCGGGGCGATTCATGGGACTGCCCACGCCTGTCAGCGTGAATCGGGCGCACAAAATACGGACACGAGCGGGGCAATATGCCTGCTGCTCTGCTACAAGGCTAATAAGCCCAGAAGGGAAACCGTTACGGTGAGGGAAATGCGGAGGGGCTTGTAACGCCGAAGCGAGTGAGCCAGTAATTGGAGGAAGGAGCTTAATTGCTCAGGTACGGAGCTTACGGGTGTGGCGTGCTCAGGTATGGAGATAGGTGGTGCCA
>JAJAGP010000832.1:0-143788 GCA_025084515.1 Ancistrus triradiatus | reverse complement strand
ATCAGTAACAGTAGACTAGTTAACATTATCTTATTTGTCTAGAGTATGTTGTAAAATTTGCCTGTGCTATGTAAGTTATAATCCCGTTTATTTGAAGTATTGTTATTGCTGGACTGTTTAATTGGTTAACTCTAGGATTGTGAGGACCAAATTCAAATGGCATTTTCCTGGTTCTCATAAGGGAAACTACCTTTTAAAATATAAAAAACATAGATTTTCTTTTGATAAAACAAGCAAGACCGTAGTTTTGCTTAAGGTTACTATGGTTGAAGTTGAGTTAGGTGGACATGTCAGTGTAGAATTAATTAGCTAGAATAATATAATACCAACGGAAAGTCTCCACAATGATTGAAAGACAAACTAATATACCATATACTTATATATACTCATTGACTAAAAACAAAAAAGACATGTCGGATTGCTGCAAAATTCGGCATGCAGTTATGTCTCATGCACATATGTAGATGATTACAGGTGTGGTCTGATTAGACACTGAGTCTTGCCACAAGAAAGCATGAAACTGCTTCCCCCACTGTCCTATAAAAGGCTCTAAGGCTACTTTTGGGTAGTATACCTCTTGGTGAGAGATTGTTGACTGCTAGACATGCCTCTGCAATGCAGTCAAAGACATTTTGCCCAACTGACTTTGAGAGGGAGCGCATCATTGGACTGAGAGAAGCTGGATGGACATTTCAATGATTTGCTCACCATCTAGGCCATTCTGACCTAGCTGTTAGGAGGTGTTTAGAGCAGTGGTTATGTGAGAGCATGCACGCATAGCGAACAGCCCAGATAGACCACCAGTAGAGAGGATTGTTTGATCTGTCAGTTTCAGTTTTGTTCCAGTTTTGTTGTCCACCATCCAGACATAGGTGACACCTTCACTACACTCCCCTGTCTCTGCATGGACAATTTCCAGGTGTTTAGCAAAAGGAAATTTGTTGTCACAGCACCCACTACATATCCTGCCATTAACAGCTATTGCTATGGACTAGAACCATATTGTCTTTAGTGACTAATCCAGGTTATGTTTGGCATCCAACGATGGTCGGATTGGAGTATGGAGGCCTCGTGGTGAGCGCTTCAATCCTGCTTTTGCTGTGGAACAATATGCTGCCCCTACTGCATACGTTATGAGCTGGGGTGCCATCGCATACGACACTTGGTCACCCCTGCCAGTGATACGAGGACAGTAACAGCTCAGAGATATGTGCAGGACATTCTGGAGTCACATGTGTTGCCTTCATGGCAGGGCTTCCAACTGACATTATTCAGCAGGATAATGTTCGCTCACATACATCAAGGGTTTCTCAGGAAACTCTCCACCAGATTGGAACATTTGATTGCCAAATTGCCAATTGAGCATTCATGGGACCAGCTGAGATGCCAGCTTTGGCAGCCTATTAGTGTACAGGATCTACAGGCCCAGTTGCAACTTCTGTGGGTAAATGTGCCACAGGATACCATGCAGAACCTGTATGCCTCCATGCCCAACCAAATCTCATCTTGTATCCAGGCTAGAGATGGCCCGGCACGACAGGGTACTAGAGCCTCCTTTCAATTGTACAGTTTTCCCCAGTAAACATATCCTTTCACTCTAATATTGTAATCACATACATATATCATCATTGCATTCAAACATACAAGTTTCCTTTAATTCCAGCAACTCCTTCTTTGTGAGTTTTTTTTCTCAATGAGTGTACAAGTATAGTGTATGTACAGTGTAGGGAATAGTGAATAGGGTGCCATTTTGGACACATGTCATTACAATAGCTGCTTCATATGTAAATCAATGAAAATTTGAGTAATAGCCTTGAAAATAATATTGCCTGTGTATGTGTGTGTGTGTGTGTGTGAGGGAGAGAGAGCGAGACAGAGAGAGCTTACTGTGTGGCTTATTCCTCTGTGACACTCAAATTGCTTACAATTATACAGCTGTAGTTCCACTGAAGTTGCCGAGCTGTATTTTGAAGAATTTATTTATGTTTCCTGAAGCAACCACTCATGTAATATATCTGGTCAGGTCTAAACATCTGACAGAATGAAAATTCTGCATAGGTGGGTGGGGTTTGGTGTGTGCAACTGGGTGGGTGACATAGGATGATGGGTGCTCTTTTTCCCCCTTGAGCCCCAGCCCCACAGCATATCACAGAATGTGCATGGGCCTCCTCCTTTACCCACTAGTGCTGGAGTCTGGAGCAACAGTCAGTGCTTGCTGCTCATCCAGAGTGACAGGGCCTCCCTCCTCCGCTGCAGAGCTGGAAAGATCAGTCTGGATTAGGGCAAGAAAGATGATGAGGAGAAAACCAAGGCAAATTCTAGGGCAGCCTTGAATTGCTGAATCTTGTTGAAACAAAGCCTAGATACCAACGCTGTTGTCATTTCTGGAGGCTGAGTGGCTAAGAATAGCTCAGAAATGCCACCTAATGGGCAGGTGAGATAGTGTAGAAACAATAGAGCAAACACACAGGAAAAAGACAGTCTTGCAGAACCTAGAGGGAGATACTGATCAGCTATGACTGTTGTGCTCCAGAGTTGTAAATAGGATTTGCTTGGATTTATATGGTTAAATGCTCAATCCTTTCCTGAATTATAATAATTTTTATGTTGAAACTGGAGTGACCTGCAGATCAGGCAGAAGTGTGGTGTTGTGTGACTGCAGGAAGTACGTGTGTGAGCAACAGTGACTGAGTGCTGCTGTCTTCTGGTGGGGGAGGAAGTAGGGCACCAACTCTGTCAGTCAAGTGCACTGCAGGCTGCATAATAAATACTAATGCAGTAAGAGTCCCACACATGCAAACATCTATCCTTGATTAGATTTAATTAATTGGATAGCACAATTTTGCTCAAATTCAACAAACAAAATATCGACTTGTATTTGATTCTGATGCAAAACTGGCTAATGATGAAGCATTATGTGAAGACATATAGGCTGGCTCAGTGCTAAAATCAAAGTTACATGCATACGGATGAGGCAATTTGGCATGTTACTCTAATCACTAAAGACTGTCGAGGTCTAAAGCTGTCATGTTGGCTGAAGCCCCCCGACACACTGCTCTGAGTCGCAAGAAGCTCAAAGATGATGAAAGAAAGTGAAACAGCTGCTGTGTGAAATATCCCGCAATATCAAGAACTCATGTTGCATACAAAAATGTCTTCTGTATGATAACATTTTTTTTAATCTAAAAAAAATTCCATCATCAGTACTGTAGTCACAAAGATTTTAGAAAGAATTCTAACTGTTGCAAATAAATGGATGTTCTGGTGAAAGAAAATAGCAACCATAGTGTAATCTGGATAATCCAAAAGCACTACACGCAGCGTCGAGTGTGTGAGTCAGTCGTATGAGAATGTTTGGGCAGCCTTGGTCAGATTACATTTTGTTGATTTTTAAAATGATAAGAGGTTTTTGGGGAATAAACTTTAAATGTAACCTAATTCACTCACTGTCCATGCCTGTTTAATCCAATTCAGGGTTGTGGGAGCTGGACCCTAACCCCAGCAGTATTGCAATAAACTGTTAACAAGTATGTTCTGAGACCTTAAATTGGCAGAAATTATATATTTAAGTTTTAAGATATTTAAGATATATTTAAGTTTGCACCCTTCAAAAGTTAGGTTCAAGAAAGTTAGGTTTAAGAAACCTACAAAGCAAGTAATTTGATTAAGGATTCCCAAAATTAAAAATTTGACTTTCCATTTTTTTTGACGTTTCAATTTTCGTCTATTAAGAGTCAGTATATTAGACTAGCATGTTGCGATTAAGACTATACAAAACAGTATAAGCAGGGCTGTGTTATTTTGCCTGTTCATACTTACAGTGGGGCAAAAAAGTATTTAGTCAGCCACTGATTGTGCAAGTTCTCCTACTTAGAAAGATGAGATAGGGGTCTGTAATTTTTCCATCATAGGTTACACTTCAACTATGAGAAGACCAAATGAGAAAAAAATTCAGAAATTACATTGTAGGATTTTTAAAGAATTTAAAATTGTAAATCATGTATGGAAAAATAAGTATTTGGTCACCCAAACCCCAAACAACAAGATTTTTGGCTCTCACAGACCTGTAAGCTTCTTCTATAAGAAGCCTTCTGTCCTCCACTCGTTACCTGTAATTAATGGCACCTGTTTGACCTCGTTATATCTGTGTAAACAGACACCTGTCCACCAGCCTCAAACAGTCAGACTCCAAACTCAACCCTGGCCAAGACCAAAGAGCTGTCGAAGAGACAACTGGAAGAAAATTGTGGAGACCTGCAGCAGGCTGGGAAAGAGTGAATCTACAATAGGCAAGGCAGGTTGGTGTGAATAAATCACTGTGGGAGCAATTGTAGAGACATAACAAGGACCACTGATAATCTCCCTCGAAAATCTGGTGCTTGAACCCAATGCAAGCTCTCATCCCATGGGGTCAAAATGATCATGAAAACGGTGACAAAAATCGCCAGTAACTCACGCGGATGTGGGACCTGATGAATGGACCTGCAGAGAGCTGAGACTAAATAACCAAAGGCTTCCATCAGTGACACGCACTACGTCCGAGAGAGGGACTCAGATCCTGCAGTGCCAGGTGTTGTCCCCCTGCTTAAGCCAGTAACATGTCCCAGGGGGGCTCGTATGAAGTTTGCCAGAGAGCATATGGATGATCCATAAGAGGATGTGGGAGAATATCATGTGGTCAGATGAAACCAAAATAGAACTTTTTGGTAACAAAAAACTCAACTTGTCATGTTTAGAGGAAAGATGAATGCTGAGTTTACATCCCATGAAAAACACCCATACCTACTGTGAAATGCAGGGGGTGGAAACATCATGCTTTGGGGCTGTTTTTCTACAAAGGGGACAGGACGACTGATCCATATTAAAGGAAGAATGAACGGGCTCTAGAGGAGATCTGCATGGAGGAATGGGCCAAAATACCAGCTACAGTGTGTGCAAACCTGGTGAAGACTTACAGGAAACGTTTGACCACTGTTATTGCCAACAAAGGTTATGTTACAAAGTATTGAGTTGAACTTTTGTTATTGACCAAATACTTATTTTCCACCATAATTTACAATTTAATTATTTTAAAACCCTACAATGTGATTTCCTGGATTTTCTTTTTCATTTTGTCTCTCATGGTTGAAGTGTACCTATGATGGAAATTACAGATCTCTCTCATCTTTCTAAGTAGGAGAACTTGCACAATCAGTGGCTGACTAAATACTTTTTTTGCCTCACTGTATGTGCCCTATGATGAATAGGCACCCTGTCTGGGGTCGTTCCTTCCTTGTGCCCTGTTTTGCTGGCTTGGCACCGGCTTTCCACGACCCTGACCAGGACTAAGACAATGAATGAATATTTATTTTATTGGGTACTTTTATAAGGCAGAAGGCAGAGTAAGTTATTGTGTTTGTTACATAGTAATAAGCAAAGTGCATGAGTGTTTTTATCTTTTACCAGTTCATTATATATAGTGAATACAGTCGTCCCTCGCTATATCGCGGTTCAGTTACTGCGGGTAAAAAAAAAAAAAAATATATATATATATATATATATATATATAGATAGATAGATAGATAGATAGATAGATATGTACTATGCGCGTAGTGTTGCTCTGCGGTGTTGTGTTTATAAAGCCTTTATAAAGCCTTCTAAAGGGTTTATGAAGCCTTAAAATATATATAAATAATAATATATAAATAAATAAATATAATAAATAATAAAATAAATAAATATTTGTACACAAACTACAATTAACATTGTGGCTCGTAAAGCAGTGCTTGATATTTTGTTCGGCAACTAGTCGACTTGTTACATAACACTGCCATCTGGTGGTGTGAAGGAGTGCCAAGCAGCTTAATTCAATATTGCCAGAGAGGATGCGTCTCTGTGAAAGACGCTTGATCAGGAAACCAATTTGTGCTGTAAGCCTCTTTGACATGCAGAGCTCTTCCTCTCACGTGGCAGGACTCACTGTATTATATGACCCAAGCTATGGTGCATTCTGGGAGTCCTGCTGGGACTAATCCAGACGCATGACGTTATCCCCTTCTTTTAAGTGTCCAGCCCTCTCTGATTGATAAATGAAAGAAGAGTCTCACAGGGTGAGTCATGTGACATGCTGTTGGTGAATGAAACACGGAGTGTGATGCCAGACTCTCACTGAGCTTCTGTCATTTCTGCACATGTGTTCCCTAAGCCTAATGCAACGTAATGCTCTGCCATGGTCTCCTTTATCCTCATCCTGTTCTCAATGAATACTGCCTAAGATCTGCCCCAGCTTAGGCAAACAGATATTTGTTATGTTCAGTTATTTTTTTAAATACAACACAATTTAGACTCAGAATTAACTACACAGATGCTCCCCAATTAACGATGGCCCAGCTTACGTTTTTTTTTTTTTTTTTTACTTTACGATGGGAATCCAATAATACACATAAATGCACATTCAGCAAAAACCGTACTCTGAATTTGAATTTCGATTTTTCCACAGGCATGCGATACGCAGTATGATACTCTCACACTCTCCTGCTAGAAACTAGGACGTACGTGACGTACTTTATTTTAATAATTTTGCCCAACCGTAGTTTATTGTAAGTGTTGTAACTATGCTTAAGGTACACTATGTATTCAACACATCAACATTTTTCTCAGTAAATATATTTCTGATGGGACTATTGACATGAAATTATCACCAGATGTTGGTAACAACCCAAGTACTCCACAAATACAAAGCAGTCAAAACAAATAAATCCTAAAATTAAGTTATGTATAATAAAGTGAAATGAGACAGGGAAAAAGTATTGAACACGCTTACTGAAATGTATTTAATATTTAGTAGAAAAGCCTTTGTTGGTAATGACAGCTTCAAGACACCTTATGTGTGGAGAAACTAGTCGCATGCAATGTTCAGGTGTGATTTTGGCCCATTCTTCCTCACACACTGTCTTCAGATCATGAAGGTTCTGGGGGGCCTCGTCTATAAACTCTGATTTTCAGTGTTTTCTATAGATTTTGAATTGGATTCAAGTCGGGTGATAGCCTGGGCCATTGTAGCAGCTTTATTTTCTTTTTCTGAGACCACTTGAGAGTTTACTTGGCTGTGTGTTTGGGATCATTGTCTTGCTGAAATGTCCACCCTCATTCGATCTATAGCATCCTGGTGGATGGCAGCCGATTCTTATCAAGAATGTCTCAGTACATTTCTCCATTCATCCTTTCTCCAGGAATATGAAGTCTGCCAGTACCATGTGCTGAGAAACATCTCCACACCATGGTGTTCTCACCTCCAAACTTCTCTTTTGGTATGGTGTTTTTGGGGTGATGTGCAGTTCCTTTTCTCCTCCAAACATGGTGTGCTATGATATCCAAAGGGTTCAATTTTGGTCTCAGACTATATTGAGACCAGACCAGACTATATTCTCCCAGTATTTTACAGGCTTGTCCAAATAGTGTGCAGCAAACTTTAAACAAGCTTCAACATGCTTTTTCTTCAGCAATGGAGTCTTGCGCGGTGAGCGTGCATAAATGCCGTGGCGGTTGAGTGCATTACTTATAGTTTTCTTTGAAACAACTGTACCTGCTGATTCCAGGTCTTTTTGAAACTCTCCGCAAGTGGTCCTTGGCTCTTGGACAACTCTTCTGACTATTCTTTTGACTCCTCTGTCTGGAATCTTGCGAGGAGCACCTGGTCGTGGCCGGTTTATGGTGAAATGATGTTCTTTTCACTTCCGGATAATGGCCCCTACGGTACTCATTGGAACATTCAGAAGTTTAGAAATACATCTGTAACCAATACCATCAGTAAGTTGTGCAACAGTAAGGTTGCCAAGGTCTTGAGAGAGCTCTTTTCTTTTACCCATCACGAGATGCTTCTCGTGTGAGACCTTGGTAATAAGAAACCTTTTTGTAGGCCATCAGTCAGGACTAAACCAGCTGATATTTATTTAGACTGATAGGGGAAGGATTGCTTTCTAAATACTGACAGAGTTCAGCTGGTGTTTTGGCTTTCCATGCCTTTTTGCACCTCCACTTAATTTTTGGACTTATTTGTTTTTGACTGCTTTATTTTTATGGAGTACTTGAGTTGTTACCAACATCTGGTGAGAATTTCATGTCAGTAGTCCAATCAGAAATATATTTAGTGAGAAAAATGTTGATGCGTTCAATACTTATTTTGCCCACTGTATGTATATAGCAGATACAGTATACAGTGGTACCTTGGTTCCTGACCACCTCAGAACTTGTCAATTTCAGTTCTCGACACATTTTAACTAGAATACTGGAACCGAATCCTCTTGGTTTTCAGGCTAAGTAGTTAGCATTAACAGCTAGTGCCCTGAGTTCACCCATAGAGTAAATGTTTTGCTTTTACTTTTCACTTTTAATCCATTACTCAATTAATTACAGGAGATTTTTTAGCATTTTATTATACAATAAGCTTTGTGTTTATGATTTTGGCTATCTGTAGGTTAATGTAAGTGCTAATGTATAATGTATCAGTTCATGATACATATTTATGATGGATTTGTTGGAACATATCCCCCTCGTAAATCAGGGAGCACCTGTGCAGTACAACTCCATTAATGCATATAATGCCTTATACAGTGTGGATTTTCTGGGGGTTCTGGAACGGATTCATTCAATTTACATTATTCCTTATGGGTAACATTTGCTCAGTACTCATTGCTTTGATACTCAACAAACCTAGAATGACTTAACGACGGAACCTGAGGTACCACGGTATATTAAACTCCTCAGGTTACGATAAATCTACATATGATGGACTTATATTACGTATCCCCATCGTAAGTCGGGGACTACCTGTATCAACTTTCATAGACATTAAGGTAAACATTACATTTATTCTAAAGTGGAGCTAGGATACCTTTGTCTGTTATCACAATATGCTGTGAATAGAATACCGTATTTTTCGGACCATAAAGCGCACCAAATTATAAGGCGCAATATCAACGATCGCCTGCTAACGGGTATATTTTCATACATAAAGCGCACCGGGTTATAAGGCGCATGAAATGAAACAAAACTCTTAAGTTTCCTCGGAAACTCAGTCTGGTCTTTACCTGGCGCAGGGCGTCTTCTTGCTTCCTCCACTTCCGTACCATTGATTCGTTAATGTTGAATTCTCTCACAGCTGCTCTATGTCCGTATCTGGGTTTTGGGTACCAGCCCACATTTTGTAAATACTTATTGCATGTCAGTGTACAGTAGCTGAGTTTACTAGTTACCGTATTTTTTGGACCATAAGGTGCACTTAAAATCCTTTAACTTTCTCAAAAATCGACAGTGTGCCTTAAAATGCGGTGCGTCTAATGTATGAATTAATTCTGGTTGTGCTTTCTGACCTAGAACCGATTGTAGATGGTACACGGCGCTCATAAATCTGTCAAAATGATTTAGCACGGCCTTGGTAAGTTACAAAGCTTACGGCAACCGTAGTGCGCAGCATCGCGGAGTAATACGGTATGTGCTTCAGCATTAGGGTACGTGCATTCATTCATTCATTTTCGAAGCGGATTTCAAACACAACGCTATCAGTCACGCAGTACAACATGGACATAGAGCAGCTGCAAGAGAATTCAACATTAACGAATCAATGGTACGGAAGTGGAGGAAGCAAGAAGACGGCCCTGCGCCAGGTAAAGACCAAACTGAGCTTCCGAGGGAACTTAAGAGTTTTTGTTTCATTTCATGCGCCTTATAACCTCGGTGCGCTTTATGTATGAAATGTATGAATATGAATGTATTCTCCTATTTTCCTATTTTATGATAGGTTTTCAAGCAAGCTACCATTAATAATCATAATCAGCAATAATATAACAAATTATTACTCTAATTAATATTATAAGTAAGATAATAACCTAATTAGTTTTAATACAACTGTTCTGAAATTAGCATTTTTGCAGTATGACTGATTTGATCAAACTACCAGTCTTTAATTTTGTGTTTAAATGCACGTTCTGCATAAAAACTCAGTGAGATAAGATATGTTAGCTCAGAGCACAACATGAGGGTTAATTGATTCACATGAGTTTTTAAGTTATTCCCAAAACGTTCCTGTCTTTTGACAATGATCATGAAACTGCTGTCCAGCTCACCAGTTTCTGTCTTAACCCTTTGCTTTTTCTCCCTTATTCTTCACTGTCATGTTAGTTTGGTTACATATTAGTTCTTCTATGTTTTATCTTACAGGTCTGAGATTTCTAAGAGCCTTGAGATTGATACAGTTCTCGGAAATTTTACAGTTTTTGAATATCTTGAAAACAAGGTAAGGCTGGACACTTGTAGAGCCACACTTCATCACTTTCCCTTTGTTCCTAAGTACGTGATGGTAAGAACTTTGTTGAAGGTACAATAAGCAGAAAGCCAGTTCCTGTGTATGGTACCAACTCATTGCTCATCACATGGCTGGCCACAAACTTTGAAAAACATTGTGATCCTGGTAATAAGTCTGATTACTTTAAAAGCTAAAGCATTTTTCACTACACAGGTATCTTGCCTAGTTCTCACTGTACATCCGCCTGCACCTTCATCCCTCGATATTTATTTCATTTTAATATACATCTCTCCTTATTGTACCTTTTGCGCTCTGCAGTATTCGCTCATCCTTACTCAACAGATCTTTGCTCATCTCTAGTATTTATCCAGCCACCGCACAGAGCCCTTTATCCTCCCTGCTTTGTCCCACATGTCAGGATTATAGCTTAGCAGAGAATGCTTTTCTGTTAATTCCCCATTGTACTGGAAGTGCATGCTTGAGGAAAGCGAGCTGGATATCTAGTGAATGCAAGCACCTGGGTAGCTTTGGTTGGAAACAAGTCTCAGCTTGTATTTAATATGAGGAAGCTGAGGATGAAATGACAGCACTCGCCCAGACAAGGTGTTATTTAGTAGAATTTAGTAGAATTAGTCAAATTTGGTCAGCTTATTTGGGCACATGGATTCCCAGTGAGCGTGAATCTCAAAGTAGAATGTTCATTTGTGATAACCTGTGTTTTTGATCCAAACACGATGCAATGTGGTGGCATCCCGGGCCAGGCTCATCGTGTGTGTGTGCTCAGTAGATGACTGACTTATCTGTACTCCAGTGCGATGAGTTTCACTTTGAGAGGTGTGATGTAACTCTCGTCTCTCACAGTAATTCCATCAAGCTGGTGAACCTGTGTTCCATCTTCATAAGCACATGGCTCACAGCTGCAGGATTCATTCATCTGGTGAGTGGGAAAACACACACAAGCCCCATACCCAGCTCCCCAAAGAACTACGGATACAGGTGTAGGTAAAAAGAAAAACCGGGTGATCACACGATTCCGTTATTCTGTATCGGTATGGATTTCTTTTTTTACTACCACTAGATGGTAGCAGAGACTCAGACCTGCTGTAAAACCAACTCTGGCTCAGTTAAAAAATCCCTCATGGGTGCCCCATGATAAGTGGTGGCTGTAATCTGAAGGAACAGTAGATGGCTGTAAAGGATCAGGCTTAGAGCTAAAGTCAGAGGCTTCTCGGTAATGCTATTCATTCTGTTCCCCACAGGTGGAAAACTCAGGGGATCCTTGGGAAAATTTCCAAAATTCCCAACCACTTTCATATTGGGAATGTGTGTACTTACTCATGGTCACTATGTCCACAGTGGGGTATGGTGACGTCTGTGCGAAAACCACCCTTGGTCGCCTTTTCATGGTCTTCTTCATTCTCGGCGGTCTGGTAAAATGACTTTCCTCTCATCTGCATTTTGTCTGATCCCCTTCATACACCACTACCTCTGACACTTCACCTAGACTAAAACAACTGTTTTCTATACAAAGCCCATGACTGTCACCTGTACCTGTAGTCCCCATAATCCCTGTAAAATGCTTACCATTGTACATTTCCAGTGTCTTTATAATGCCTGTTTCCCCCTGTCAAAATAAGACATATGGACATGTTTGTTGAATAGTTTTTGATAATTAACATGTATTTAATACAGTTATGTATTTTTATTTTTGCTAGTGTGTAAAATATGTTACTTATAACAAAATCTGATAATGTTATTGTTATTTTTTCAAAGCAGTTGCGGTTTCCGGAGACCCCACCCTTTTGTGTTACTCCCCAAATTCCAACAGACACAGTGGCAGGATGATGGCCCATAGTTCAGTCTGAACGCTGTCACAGCACCAACAGCCTGTAATATCCTGTTTATAGTGCCGGCACACACTCCATTTAGCTGTAGCTACATGAAACACACCACACATTGAAAACCAATGATATTTGAAAAGGAATACACAAAAAAAACAGCTATATTCATATTATATATTCCATCCATTACTAATTGGTTACATACAGACCAAGTAGATATAGTCAAACATCCATAACTTATCAATTACATTACAGACCAAATAGTCAGACATGTCTAACTTCTACATCTAGGCATTTAGCAGATACCCTTATCTGGAGCAACTTACAACTGATACAGTCTTGGCAATTATAACTGTTACAAACAATTGTCTGTGAAGGGTCTTGCTCAAGGACCCAACAGTAACAGTTTGGTGGAAGTGGGATTTGAACCCCTGGCCTTTCTTGTCCTCAGTCCAGTACCTTAACCGCTAGGCCATCACAGTCTCTTATGGACTTTAAGAACCAATACACAACAAACAGTTATATTTATATGTTCTATCCATTACTAATTGATTAAATTACAGACCAAATTATAGTTAAACATCCCTAACCTATGGACTACATTTCAGACCAAATAATCATAGATAAACTTCTATTACTTATTGACCACATTTCACAACAAGTAGTTATAATTAAACAACCATCATTTGTGGGCTACTTTACATACCAAATAGTTATTGGCAAATAATTACAATTGTGTTGCATTGTTGCGTTATAATGATGGACCCAAATCATTCCCGCCATGTGACTCCCTATATCATGCAGTGCTGGAGAGTACTGTAGTGTGTAGTTTACCTTAAACATGTTTAAAACACTTGTGTTAAACCACAGTTGGGCAAAGTCTTTAACATAAAGCTTATTTTATAATAAATTATTGAATATCTGATGTAATTTATTGAATAATGTATTGAAAATTATTGCATGACCACAGCTTTTCCTCATTGTATGTGCCCCAGTGCTCATCACTCCCACACGTGACTCCCTACACACGTCGAAATTCAAATATCAAATATAATTATGGTTTCTGCTGAATGTTAGGTTTAATCGTAAAAGGGAAGTACCTGTAGTTCATTAATAAAACAGAAACTAAAATTAATTTTAAAATTTCTAAAACTAAATACACACCAATTTGCCTTGTAGAAATCCATGCTTATATAGACCAAATAGTTGAGACGGGAATCTCATAAAACTAAAATACAGAACAAATAGCTGTAGCCTGTCACAGACATTCGTAGAGCCCAATACCGAAACATAGTTAGAATCTAAGGTTGCTGTAGATTGAGATTTGCGATTTTTTAATTTATTTTCATATTTAGTGATATTCTAAGTGTAATCTAGTTGAGACAAGTTGGTTCTTCTGGGGAAAATGTAGTTCTTTGTTTAGTATTTTGGCCTGCATACCTTCATTCTAAAAATAATGATATAGACATTTTCAGCTAAACCCATACAAGTTCCAGAATTCAAAACTCAATAACTACAGATGGGCAGAGACAGAGAACAGAGAAGGAGCAGGCTGAATGATTCTTAACAGGTTATATTCCAGCAAAGAACAGGTCACGTAAAGATTGTGATTGGACACAGAGCAGGTCAGACAGATCTCCAACTCATTGCGTAGATAAAGCTCCAGCTGTCATGGAGTCACCATAGTGATGTGTCCTTTCTTTGTTTTGGAGAGGCATGGAAATTATCATAGCCTTGTTCTCTGCTTTCAGTCAGCAACAGCAGCAGCAGCAGCAGGATAAATGACTTCAGTATGGAAGTCCTGGGAAGTGTCAGTTTGGACCAGGCAGATGTCATCGTTCATTCAGGCTCTAGAGAATGCTGCAGTACAGTGTGGAGTTTAGAGGAAAGCCATAGACATGAAAGAGATTTTCCTATTTGAGAGCTTTCCTCACAACAGGTGGCTGCGAACTATGCAAAACACATCCAGCTCATTTCCAGCCACACTAATGAGTCTTAATGTGCTTTGCAGCTGTGGACGCTCAGCCTGGATTATTCAAATCAACCTGCCACATTATCAGTGTTTGTTGGACAAAACATGGCACATAAGGATTTTATGTCCTTTTTCCTCTTCATTTTTGGTGCTGTCACAGTGTGACTGGTGGTCAACTACACTTTTTGCACCTTTTTGCACCAGTGGCTTTAGAAAAAGTGCAGATCTTTCCTGAGGTGCAGTGTATACAGATTAAAGCACCGAATACTTGTCAACCCATTTCTCTCATTAACTTCATAGAAAGTGACATCAAAGATTCCCAAAAGCTAAATGAGACGTTTTGCACACACTCGGCTTTCTCAGTGTCACCCTCAACAACCTTTACTATTCAGATGTGAGGGAGGTGTGTGGAGGAGTGTGTGCCCACCCGACCAGTCTCGCCTCTCCTTTTTTTAGCCTCTGCTTTTGTCTCCTATCTTCTCCTTAGGCCATGTTTGCCAGCTACGTCCCTGAAATCATAGAGTTAATAGGAAACCGCAAGAAATATGGTGGTTCCTATAGTGCGGTTAATGGCAGAAAGTAAGTACTCCAGGTGGCTCTGCTGCCTTGGCTGCAGTAGAACCCCTCTCTGCATGCCCTTTTCTTTTTCTGTTCCATGCATGTAGGCCATGTTTGCTCGCTACGTACCAGAAATTGCTGCTCTCATCCTTAATCGGAAGAAATACGGAGGGATTTATAACTCGACACGAGGCAGAAAGTAAGTCCAAGTCCAGAAGCAGGTTTGGTTGTGTGACATAATCTCTGTTCAGACATGGAATTAAGAGAAATAGATGTCACAGTGTGACTGGAGACCTTGGCCATGAAAGCCACATCCATGCTTTTTGTGTGTGGTTTCTTTCTTTCAACACGTCTTTTCTGCTGCTTTTTAATTTCTTGTTTATAATCTCTAGAGCTTTCATGACTCTTATTTTTGTTATTTTCTCTCTACTATGAACATAGAAGTTAGTATATTTGCACTTGTGCATTATTTCTGTCTATTTATTATATATTTATAGTTTCACTCTTGCTAGACCATGTCCAGATATATAAAGTTGCACAACCCCAAATCAGAAAAAAGCTGGGACAGTATGGAAAATGAAATAAAAAATAAACAGTGTTTTTACATTTACTTTGACTTTTATTTTGTTGCCCACAGTATGAACCCAAAATGTTTTATGTTTTGTCTGGTCAACCTAACTTGTTATTATACATCCACTCCTGCATTTCAGGCCTGCATCACATTCCAAAAAAAGTTACAGTAAAGCACACATCACTCTGTTATGCTGCCATTCCTTTTCACCACACTTAGAAGACGTTTTTGCACTGAGGGCACATAGCGATTTAGTGTTTCAGGTGTTATTTTGAAAATTTCTTCCTGCATACACATCTTAAGGTGTGCAGCAGTACGGGGTCACATTTTTCGTTTCAAAATTCTCCACACATTCTCTATTGGATCCAGTCCAGTACCCTGTTCTTCCACAGCCATGCCTTTGTGATGTGTACAGCATGTTGTTTTGCATTGTCTTGTTGAAAAATGCATGGACGTCCCTGAAAAAGATGTCGTCTTGTGTTGCTCTAAAATCTTAGTGTACTTTTCTACATTAATGCTGCCATCACAGAAGTGTAAATGACCTTTGCCAAGTGCACTGACCCAACCCCATACCATGACCTACCCTGGCTTTTGCTGATTACAGTCTTTGGTCCAGAGCACATGGCGACCATTTCTTCAAAAAAAGATCTGGAATAGTGATTCATCTGACGACCATATCATACCAGATGCCATACCATGCCAGAGCCCAGAGAAGTTGACGTTGCTTCTGGAAATGGTTAACATAAGACCTCTAACAGTATTAGAGTATCATTTGTGAATGTAACTCCGTATTATAGGGCTTCACCAAGATTTGCTCTGTAAAGTAGTCCCTTGCCCATGTGGTTCTATCAGCTATCCATGAATGACGGTTCTTGATGCAGTGCCGTCTGAAGCATTGGAGATCACTGGCATTCAGCGTAGGCCCTTGACCTTTGCACACTGAAATTCCTACAAATTCCTTGAGTCGTTTAATGATATTATGCACTGTACAGAGAGAAATACGCAAATCCCTGCCAAACTTTCTTTGAGGTACATTGTTTTAAACATTTTGATCATTTTCTCATGCATTTCTTGACAAACTGGAGATCCTCTGGCCATCTTTGCTCATCAAGGACTCATTCGTGGATGCTGCTTTTACACCAAATCATGATTACAATCACTTGTTGACATCACCTGTTTGAAATCACATCTTTTTTTAGTTTTTTACTTCAGTACTAGCCCTAATTTGCCCCGCCACAATGTTTTGCAGGACTGAAATGCAGGAATAGATGTTTATTAACAAATTAAATGAAGGTAACTGGAAAAAACCATGAAATATCTTGGGTTCATACTGTCTGCAATGAGCACACTGGTTTTTTTGTTTGTTTGATTTTTTTGTGGGGGGTTTTGTTTTTGCATTTTCAGGACTGTCTGAACTTTCTCTGATTTGGGGTTGTAAAATATAATGATGAAAACCCTTCACTCAAACACTTATGAGTATTTATAATTAGCACAGATGCAAACAGAACATGCACAAATAGCATAAATGCGTCTTAACTGTTTTAACTTATATAAACTCTCATTTGCTTCTTTTTTTGTCTTTCTCTACATTTTGGTTTGAGATAATTGAATGTTTGCATGCCCTCTGTGACTGGAGGCCTGCTTTTTTGGGAGGCTATGCATGTTGCCTTGAGAAAGGCCTGTGTGGCTGTGTGTCACTGCTAACCCATCACCTCATCTCTGTCTGTCATGACTCTGGCCCTGATCTTCAGTCACCCTGAATGCCTGAATGCCTTAGCTCTTGTACTGGAGCCTCTCAATTGCACTTGGCTTGCTTTTTTGCTCTACTTGGTGCATCGTCATGTCCTTTCCAGTTATTTGTTTTTAAAGGTTGCCCCTGACTGTGAAAGTGGCTGTTTTGAACATCCACTGGTTTCTGGCTCAAACACGGCCCTGTCATCAGCACGACAATTCTCCGCAAGTGCTCACATTTAGGTCCTTACAGTGAAATCGCCTCTTTGTCTTTCTCTCTCAGTTGCTCTTTGTTTCTCTCTCTCACTTTCTCAATGTGGAAAAGGCACATGTCCATGATTACCTTTCATCAGTTGCCTTCGAGGGCAAATACTAAGCGAAGAGAGAGTAAAGCCATTAGAAGCCTCTTTGTTTGATGCTGTTTCCCTGTCAGTGAAACAAGATTGATGAAATGTTATGTTTGGCCTCAACACCATGGTCGGATTTGGAGCCTGGTGTTGAGAGAAGGGCTTGTCAGAAGAGAGTACTCTCTCTTTTCCTCTCTCTCTCTCTAGCTGGCCATTTATACATGTGGTTGGAATTAGAGACGGCCATGATCCAAATCTGTGGCCAAGCAGAAAGACGAGCACCAGGCTTTGCATTGTTGTTTAAATATTGATGTGAATGTGTACTTATGAATGGACACATGAACATATAAATAAATGTGTCAGTTTATTTATTTAGTTCTTCTTTCGGCACATTTCCTAAAGGCCAAGGATGGGAATGATTCTCTCAAAATACAGTAACTTAGAAAGCACTTTTGCTATCTCTCATACTTCTTATTATTCTTCCACACATTTGTGTGATCAGTACAGCTTAACGCACAGATGTGATGGCATACGTAATCATGGCACGACCATTTCTGTGTCTATTTGGAGTCAAGTAAATGTATCATTAAAATTTATATGTTACTAAAATTATAATAGGCTCTTCATTTGTATTGGACGTGTGGTTTTGGGTTATCTGCCATGAGTGTTCATGGTTCAGTTGGATTGGTTGGGCAAATATTTACTATGTACCCAGTGTGGAGTACTTTAAGTATACAAACTTATTTGCCAGTAAATGCAGGCATGTTTTTTTCACCGTTTGAAAGCACTGTAATGTCCTCTTTGGGACATGCAGGTCTAGTTTTTAGTTTTTTGACGTTTACATTTATGTAATTTAGCAGACTCCCTTTTTCAGACCGACTTACAACTGATGCAACCTTACAGTCCATGCAGTTGTGAGTTAAGGGCCTTGCTCAAGGACCTAATATTGGCAGCTTGGCAGAGGTAGGATTTGAACCCTGGACCTTCTGGTCCGTAGTCCAATATATGTAATTTATTTCAATCTGTCCACATCTGTACCTGTTTTGAACATTCAAATATTAAATGATGTTAGTCCAAGATTTAACATGACGTGATAACATTATGAATAAAGAAATTCCTCTGATCTGAAACCTTCCGACCAAAATTAGAAAATCCAGTTGTGCATTCAACTTGGAGGTCCCAGCAATTACAAGGCTGTCAAGTCAATCAACTCCAGAAATGTATGAGAATCCACTCTGATATTTAAACCATGTCTTATCTGGGGTCATGGTAACTATTGATGCCAGTGTGTGCAGCACAGAGTTCAGTCATTAGAGTGGTGACAGGACTGACACGATGTACAGCTGTAAAAAAGAACTGTGCTCTGCTGGCACTTGTCTGCATCTCTGTGGTATCCATTAATGTAGTGCTGAACCATGAGCACCAGGACAGGAGCTCCACTAGAACCCTGTACGAACTGAACTTATCCACTTTCTCTAAGGATGTGTGCTTTCTTACTACACTGAGAATAACGAGCTGGCGTTGCCCAAAACTGCAGAATTACTTGTGTGACCAGCATGTGTAAATACCATTACCGACATGGCCTTCAAAGCAAATTTAATATACTGTGATCAGTGGACATAGTCATTATGTTTTCTATCCAGTTGTGCAGTGTACCAAAGGCCTTGTGATTTTATATGTTATGGGACGGTTCACACAGTTGAACTTTGCCATGATCTCTTATACTTAATATTTGGTTTATATGTAGGAATTCGACACTGATGGAAGGATACAAGTAACATATTAAGCAGGCTTGTAGATGTTAGGTTACCAATAGCAGCATCGTATTGTTTGTTGTCAACAGATTGTGCATCTAGCCTAATGTAGCATAAAACAAGATGATTTAAAGGTGCGTGCAGAGCATGTGAAGAGCAGTATTAACAGAGCTGGTAAACCCAGTATTTGGTTTAGCAAAAAGACCCATATGAAAAGCTTTGTCTTGTTGGCAAATAACCAGACCTCAATCCCATCTGAGAACTGGGGCTATGTGAGTAGGCAAATGCAAACTCATAAACAGATCTCCCCGAGTTTACAGAATATGATGAAAGGATATGCTATCCATAAGTCTAACCAGAAATGAAATTTCATAATACATTTTCTACACAGGAAATTGTGTTAAAAACAATTATGTGGTTTAACTTAACATTGATATATTCTGTGACAATCTAATGTCAATGTGACTGGATGTAGAGATTATCCAACGTCAGTATATTCCTTATTACACAGTTTGTGCTCCCAAAACCATCAGTTTTCCCAACATGGCACAGCAGTATGCATCTGCTGAATTCAAATTTTCAAGTATTTGGGTTTTGCCACTGAATTGTTAAGGATTAGAGCAGTATTGATGGTGTCGCTGCTGATGCTGATGTTCAAGCTTTCTTTATTCCTCCCCTTTCTTTTGTTATTTTCATGTGGATTTCCATGTTTTGCATGCCTCTCAGTGCATGCTAGATGAGTGCCGTGTGTGCATTTGCTTGCTAAAGTCTTGTGCTTATTTGCAGATTTTCTTTCAGTTTCTCATGTATATTTTGTTGTAAGTCCAAGTGTTCTCTCCACTGTGTGGTGCTGTTTATAGTGTGCTGTTTGTAGTGTATGTAAATTAGGTTTTTACTTTCAAATAAGTTGCTAAATAGTTTTGAAACTAGTTATCTATGTTCTACATACAATACAGTTGTGAACATTGATTGTAGATATTGTAAGGTAATAAATCATTACATTTGTGCTGTGGGAATACACTCCACCCTCTTGATTCTAGAGTGAAGAGATCTTTGGCAGCCTGCAATGACATCAGGCCTACCTAATGAGGCCTACCTCTTTTTTTTTAACTAATCTAGTTCAGTTACACTGAAAGATTTTTGGGCAGCACAGAAGGCAGCATTCTTGGGCAGCAAGTGGGTAGTGCAGTTGCCTGGTTGGAATATACCTGGTACATGGTTGGACTCCAACTGTGTGGAGTTTTTGTTCTTCCTATGTCCACATTTATTTTCTCCAGATACTCCTGTTTGTTCCAATGTTGCAAAGTCAGGTTAGGTCAATTGGTGTCTCTAAAGTGTCCCAGTGTATGTGTGTGTGCGCGCATGTGCCTCGCAATTTATTGGTTGGGCACTGTACAGATTTGCTTCCTGCCTTGCTCTCTGTGCTACCGGTTATCCCCCGGCTCACAGTGACCCTGAATTGGATTAAGCAGGTATGAAAAATGTATGAATGATTGATAGATTCTGTCCATGGTGGTGAAATACAATCAGTAACAGAGTCATGCACCACTTATAACTCATTCTAACATGGAGTCAAGATGTCTGACATGTGCGTTTTGTACATAGGCCAGACACTTTAGTGCTGGCAGGTAGTAAAATGTGATAGTCCTGTCATACAAATCCCTCAGATTTAGTCAAACCTATAAAAGGCATGCTTGGAAATGGGAAAATATCAAGCCAGTGTTATACCAGAGGCTGTTGGCTACTCCTAAAGCCAGTGACCCAACAGAATTCTCTCATCTGTGGACATGCAAGCATACGATTACCACAGCTCATTAAAATACTTAGAGGAATGAAGGCAAGATCTGTGAAAATCATTATGTTCAATAGCATCCAGATCCTGCTGCATTGGTCCGTTCCCCCTCTAGGCAGATCTGTATGCTGTTTGGCACTGCTGAGCACAAACAGATGCTTTTGAGTCAATTACAAACACATATTCTTACACCCCAAGAGTAAAAACACGAAAACAGCCATGGTTGAAAGAGTGAAAATATGTGTTCTTGGGTCAGATTTCTGGAGGGGCAAGTAATTGAGTATGCTGTAGGTTCCCAGACTGTAACCACAAAAGCTTTGAAAGTCAGGATTGTGTGTAGTATGGGATTTTACTTGGCCTGCATTCCTAGTGTTTGCAAATTTGGTTAACAAATAAAGCACTCTTGTTGTTGTGTAGTTTTTATGAAGAACAGTTTCCACTGTTTAACATTTGGTTTTAGACATTTGCAGTACAGTACATCAAATACAGTATAGATAATTTAGTCATAGTCTTATCTTACGTAATAACATCATGTTAGTCAGTGGAACCTTGACGTAAAATATTACTGGCTATTTAATGGACAGCACCAAAGCTGAATGTGGAAGCACTGTCCAAACATGCCAAAGAAGTCCAGGGCCTTACAGTGGTGCTTGAAAGTTTGTGAACACTTTAGAATTTTCTGTATTTCTGCATAAATATGACCTAAAACATTATCAGATTTTCACACAAGTCCTAAAAGTAGATAAAGAGAACCCAGTTAAACAAATGAGACAATATATTATACTTGGTCATTTATTAATTGAGGAAAATGATCCAACATTACACATTAGTGAGTGGCAAAAGTATGTGAACCTCTAGGATTAGCAGTTAATTTGAAGGTGAAATTACAGTCAGGTGTTTTAAATCAATGGGAAGTGGAAGTGAATCATGGCACGAACAAAGGAGATTTTGGAGGACCTCAGAAAAAGAGTTGTTGATGCTCATCAGGCTGGGAATGATTACAAAACCATCTCTAAAGAGTTTGGACTCCACCAGTCCACAGTCAGACAGATTGTGTACAAATGGAGGAAATTCAAGTCCATAGTTACCCTCCCCAGGAGTGGTCGACCAACAAAGATCACTCCAAGAGCAAGGCGTGTAATAGTTGGCGAGGTCACAAAGCACCCCAGGGTAACTTCTAAGCAACTGAAGGCCTCTCTCACATTGGCTAATGGTAATGTTCATGAGTCCACCGTCAGAAGAACACTGAACAACAATGGTGTGCATGGCAGGGTTGCAAGGAGAAAGCCACTGCTCTCCAAAAAGAACATTGCTGTTCGTCTGCAGTTTGCTAAAGATCACGTGGACAAGCCAGAAGGCTATTGGAAGAATGTTTTGTGGATAGATGAGAACAAAATAGAACTTTTATTTTTTAAAAGAAAAGCGTTGTTTGGAGAAAGGAAAACACTGCATTCCAACATAAGAACCTTATCCCGTCTGTGAAACATGGTGGTGGTAGTATCATGGTTTGAGCCTGTTTTGCTGCATCTGGGCAGGACGGCTTGCCATCATTGATGGAACAATGAATTCTGAATTATATCAGAGAATCCTAAAGGAAAATGTCAGGACATCTGTCCATGAACTGAATCTCAAGAGAAGGTGGGTCATGCAGCAAGACAACGACCCTAAGCACACAAGTCGTTCTACCAAAGAATGGTTAAAGAAGAATAAAGTTAACGTGTTGGAATGGCCAAGTCAAAGTCCTGACCTTAATCCAATCAAATGTTGTGGAAGGACCTGAAGATAGCAGTTAATGTGAGGAAACCCACCAACATCCCAGAGCTGAAGCTGTTCTGTACGGAGGAATGGGCTAAAATTCCTCCAAGCCGGTGTGCAGGACTGATCAACAGTTACAGGAAATGTTTAGTTGCAGTTATTACTGTACAGGGGTCTCACCGGACACTGAAAGCAAAGATTCACATACTTTTGCAACTCAGTAATATGTAGTAATTGATCATTTTCCTCAATAAATAAATGACTAAGTATAATATTTTTGTCTCATTTGTTTAACTGGGTTCTCTTTATCTACTTTTAGGACTTGTGTGAAAATCTGATGAGGTTTTAAAGTTTATTTATGCAGAAATATAGAAAATTCTAAAGGGTTCACAAACTTTCAAGCACCACTGTTGTTCCAGTTTATCCCAGAAACCGAGTCCTCATTATATCTGACACATGCTAAAATGCACTGAACTGCATTCTGTGCTCAGGGAGATGCCAGAAAGCCTGAAGTCATGATTAGAGCTCTCAGCAGCCAAAGACCAGAGAACACTATACAGGCATTTTAGCAAGTCACTTTGCATTGACATACAAATTTTAGACAACATTTTCAAGGGGGTGGTTTGTCTTTCATTTGGAACATGTCTATGATGAAATGCATGTACATGATTAAGATTCTCCAGGTTATTATAATTATGTATTAGATTTAAGGAAAATTTTGGTAATGTAATAAACAGTTTGTGGCTACTTTAATATCATTAACATATATGGTAGCTAGAGGCTCTTTTTGAATGTGTTTGTGGTTGCTTTCTTTTAAGTACATGTCAGGCATTGTCTTATTTCATTTTGTAGTGTTAAAATGACATTCTCCATTTTGCAGGCATATTGTGGTCTGTGGTCATATCACTCTTGAAAGTGTATCCAACTTCCTTAAAGACTTCCTACACAAGGACAGGGATGATGTCAATGTAGAAATTGTTTTTCTCCATAAGTAAGTACACAACGTTTTGTTAATGCTAAATGAACAACAGCAGAAATGAACTCACTCTTTAGAAAGTTGAATGGTAGTAAATAATTAGAAAAGATTTCGCTAAACTTCCTGGTTTCTGTCTGTGTTTTGAATATATAAATGGAACACACATATACGTTTCTCTCATCTCTACCGCATATTTGTGCTCTAGTATTTCCCCTAATCTTGAGCTGGAAGCCTTGTTCAAACGTCACTTTACTCAGGTAGAATTCTACCAAGGATCTGTTCTTAACCCACATGATCTGGCTAGAGTCAAGGTAATTAGTAATGACATCTGCTTCTTATATCAGAAATAATGGGGACACATCATTATTTGATAAATGCTTTTTGATATTTTGATAAATGTGCCTTGATTCGAATCTTTCATCAATTAAAACTGTAGATTGAGTCAGCAGATGCCTGCTTGATCCTTGCCAACAAATATTGTGCAGACCCTGATGCTGAAGATGCCTCCAATATAATGAGGTCAGTATCTTTTCAGTCTTCTGTGATTTCCTTCTTTATTTTTCCCAGAATGGAGGTCATTATCCATTTGCAGATGTTTATGTATGCTGTTAAAAGAACCAGTCACTGTTCTGAAATGTGAGTTGCATCTCATGCCTGCAGGGGTGTCAGGAGAATTGAGGTCTGTCATTTCCCTTGCGGGCAAAAAGAGGTGTGAATGAATACTTGGAAATATGTGTATGAGGCTTTGCTAAATGCTCGGAGCAGCACATGTTTATACTGGACCCAGATGAAAATAAATCAGAGGAATTTCCTTCTCACCATTTAATATCACACTGGGAGGGCATGGGTGGTGAAGGCCCCCATTTTTCAGTTCATTAAGACCATGTGCATAGGTTACGTTCATCCCCGATGTGCCGGGAAAACGAAATGTGTTTGGAGAGGAATTTGAGAGAGCTTCAACACTCTCTTCTTATAAAGACCTAATGTTGTATATAGCAGCTTCATATGCAAATAAATTCCTCATCACCATTTTACAAACCGAGAAAGGTTCAAAAGCGAGTCCCAGGTCCGCTGTTTATCTTAGCTTACTCTCAGCTGTCAAACAGCAAGATTAATCTAGTTGAGCTTTGAGATGAATGGATCTATGCGTGTCTTATCTCAGTGTTTCTTTTTTTATAACAGAGTAATATCCATCAAGAATTACCATCCAAAGATAAGAATAATCACTCAAATGTTGCAGTACCACAACAAGGTAATGTCAGAGTTACATCAGTATTTATGATCCTGTGTGAAGCAGATATGTGATTACATGACTGCATTTTGCACCATTTACAGGGAACATTTACAGAGAAGTTATATATATCTTACATCAGAGTATCTTTTCTTCTATGCAAACATATTCGTCGTCTAAAGTGGATCTAACTGTAGATAACCCCCAACCCTAGTAAACTCATTGTCAGTAATATGGCTGTAAAGCATTAGGGCAGGAAATCATCTTGACTTTGTCTTTTACCTGTCCCATATGTGTTTAGGCCCATCTGCTAAACATTCCCAGCTGGAACTGGAAGGAGGGTGATGATGCGATCTGCCTGGCTGAGTTAAAGGCGGGCTTCATTGCCCAGAGCTGCCTGGCACAGGGCCTATCCACCATGCTCGCCAACCTCTTCTCTATGAGGTCATACATCAAGGTAACGTCAGCTCTGACCTCTAGCTCTGAAAAAGCCAACAGCCATCCGTTCTAATCTTATATGGTAGAATCAGTCTCCCAGTCAATCCCCGCTGCAACTCAATCACTGCGGCCGTTACGCTGCAATATAAATCATCTCCGGAGCTCTGGCATCTCATTTGTTTCCCACTCAGGACAGTGGCGCTGCAATGCTGTCACCATTATGAGGTAATTGATACTAGTCGATGGCATTGCAGAGACAAGAATGTAAATTAGTGGCTTTTCTCAGGCTGAATTTACTGTCCCCTTGCATGCTCGTGTATGCATATCTGCTCCATAGTCAACAAGCAGCACTTTAAACCAATCTGTATTTATCGTCCGAGTGAGCACATGAACAGCTCTGTCATAAGAGCCATTGTAATATATGAGGAAACATCAAACCAGAACAGTGCAGTGGTGTCTGGTCCAGAGACAGAGCTGAATATCATTAGCCAGCCTCTATCCTGTCAGGCTACACATTTGTGGATTTGGGGTGAATGAATGAGTGTTTGGGGTGAATGGGTGAGGTACTGAGTTCAGTGCAAGGTTAAGAAAGGTTGGATTTTGAAAGAAATACTGAGAGCAGTAAAACAGAAGAACTGCGCAGATATCATGATACTTATTTTCAATTCCAGTCATAAGTTTGGCTTTGACTTTTGGACTAAGTGCAAGGTTTTTAAAATTAAGGTGGAGTTCTACTCTCATGACATAGAAAACCAATGAATAACTGCAATAACTGTTAAATTGTATTATGTGTGGAAACATCTGCAGCCTCAATCACTTCTCTCATAAAAGAACACAAGAGACAGGACCAAGACCACCCATGCCAAATGTATGGGCTTATAGTCAATCTTCTTTCAAGAGTGCTTCCTGTTCTATCAAATCACTGCTCTAAAACACTCAAACTAAACAAAAACAGGTCAGAATTAGCTCATATGATCTGGAAGACGGTTTGAAGGGTAAAATAGGCTATTACTTTTGTTCAGCCACAGTTTATTTAAAGTGTTCCACTTAGCCACTGTACATTTTCTCAACTTTTATTTATTGATGATTGGTATGGATAACCAATGTAATGCTGAACAGCAGTGAAGAATTGACTGACAATTTTATATCTATTAGCTTACATTTGTCAGAGTAGGCCTGTATTTTTAATCATGGCTAAAGGAATGCCTGTGCCTGAATCCATGTGCCAACTATAGTTCATACTGAGGGTAACCAAACACACACAACTGAAATTCTGGGCAAGTCCCTTTTAGTCTGATAATACAGTGAATGTGGAACATGGGTCATATTGCATATAACTGCTAAAAATAATTATATATAACTGCTTAAATATAACTACTGTAAATACATATACAGTGTATTTACATTTAGTCATTGCCAGATGCTGTCATCCAGAGCAACTTACAAAATGTGCATACAGTTAAAGATTCTATGATGCAAGTACTCAAATAATCTGTAAGTATTCATTACATTAGACTAGAGAGTAATTCTGTCCTCATTTTGATGCTTAAGTGCACATATAATAAATACAAAGTGCAGAAAGCTACAGTTACAATGATACACAACTATAGTAAAAACAGAGGAAGTACAACAAAAGTGCGGCGAATATAAGAGGCATTTGTTATGCCATCATCTGTGCCAGTCGTGCCTCCTCCCTTGGCCGGCAGACGCTAAGAGCAGGGTCTCCCCTGCCATGCCAAGCAGTGTGAAGCTCTGGCACCTGTGGAACATGCTGTTTAAGCATGTGTAATGGCAGCTCTCTTTGCCGTGTTCTTTGAAACACAGACAATAATGGTAATTATTTGTCTTCATGTGTGGTCCAGAGGAGAAAGGAAACAAGTTTTAGGAAAAAAAGAAACATTTTAAATTGAAGTTTGAAAATAAAGAGAAAATAAACAAGTTTGAAAGAGATTTTAGCTCTATTTAGGGTTTTTGAGTCCCTAGTTCATAAAGAACCCCTTTGTTTGATCACACCACAGTTGGAGTTTCGGTTGTTTGTCCTTTTGCACCACACACTTGCTCTAGTTTAAAGGAGTAACTGCGATGCCTGATCCTTGCCCCGTGCACAGGTCTTGCAATAGAGATTAATGGATCATTCCCGACTGTGTGTGATTGTGTTACTGTCCAAAAGCACACTGAAACGCACAACTTGATTATAAACCGGTTTCTTCGCAATCTTTGCAAACTAATGCCTTGCAATCGTGTTATACACCCCCGGTGGCCATTTTAGGTGATTTGGCTCTGACCTTGAGCTGTACTTTTACAGCATTATTCTAGACATTGTAAATATTGTGCTGTCCTGCTACCAGTAATACTCGTAGAAACAACAATGTAACTACAAGCCATAATGACAGCTTGCATGAAGTGATGTCTAAACCTTGAAATCCCAAGCAAACAACATAGGAGACTCCTGAAGTAGTGTAACCTGTGTTTATTCTTTTGTGCACATGAGAAAGCAGTGTTTCTTGAGAAGCCAAATCCATTTCCACAGCTTTTGTCATTCAGGAAAACACATTGCATTAATTAAGGAAGCAATTAGGAAAAATAGGTCAGCAGTGGCACATTACACTCCTCAGTGAAAGCCCAACAGGACAATGTGTGAAAGTGCATCAGCGATTTGTCTCATCCGATCCACTCAGGCAGAAGGGATAGAACAGACTGTTCTCCTGCCTGGATTCAGTGCTGATTTGAGTGGGCACTCAGGAAACAAACCACAAGGGCATAGAGAGGTGTTAATGAGACACTTGTACACTCACACAAATTGTTACTTAGTGTTTGAGGTAGTCTATGGATTACTTGAAGAACAGACATTCAGAAAAGACCATTAACCAACTACAGAAGCAATGACTGAGCCGAAGCTTTTGTCAGACCTCTCACTTTGTAAACAGAAGAGTTTTGTACAGAGCTTTTTTCCTGCTCTCTGGAGGAACTCAAGGAAATAATTGTTCTGTCGCTGGAAGAGCTCATGCACGTAGCATTTACATCAGGCCTGACAGGCTGTGACACAAATGTGTGAGGTAATTTAGGAAGCCCTAAGTAAATGGCTGCCATCTCTTCAGAGCAGGATGACAAGAACCCTCCTATTAGCACTGTCCTTAAAATTGCTCGCCCAAAAAGCAGCAGCTCTCAGCCCAGCCAATACAGGGGGAGTTCTATTTAAAAGTCAAGCCTGCTTTTGAAAGCCACGCTCCAGCTTGGCTGTCACATACATGCTGGAGTAATGATTGAAGCTTTGCCTAATGGCACTGCTGCATATCAAAGCTCCCCCTGCCCTACTCCTCAGACATATGTATGATGGGATGTTAAAGAAACCAGAGCAGACAGACGGAAAAATATTGAACGCCACCATTTACTAATACATTTGCAGCATTTAGCAGACGCCCTTATCCAGAGCGACTCACAATGAATACAAGCTGCAATCCAAGCAGTTGAGGGATTTTCCCGAGGGCCCAGAGGCGACAGCTCGACTGTGCTTAGACTTGAACCCTCAACCTTCTGTGTAATAGTTTAGTAGCTTAACCACTATGAGACCAAACCTACTACATCAACCTACTAATAGGTCCTGCTGCAGTGTTTTGAACTATACGGGGCTTATATTGATTTTGGGGCACATGTTACTAAGCATGTGCATTTCCTTTTTAAATAAATTGCAACTGTACATAATTAGATCATAAAAGAGTTTGTGTTGTTCTGACAATACTATAGGACATGAACAACTACAGTCTTTAAATTGTGAACTCAAAGTCTAACTTTATATCATTTCCCATGTGACCGTGCTTTGCAGATTGAGGAAGATACATGGCAGAAGTATTATCTGGAGGGAGTGGCCAATGAAATGTACACTGAGTATCTGTCCAGTGCCTTTGTGGGCCTTTCCTTTCCTGCAGTTTGTGAGTAAGTAAGACTTTCATGATACACATGTATTTAAGTTATTTTAACCTCCATCAAACACTGGAAATTAATCATGTTTTACTGTTTAGTTTGGATGGCTAATTGTAACCATTATTGCTATTTAGTTATCCACCTTGTTTAATATTAATATATTCAAATGGCAAGAATATTACCAAGCATGATCAAAATGAAAACCTTTGTAGACTTAACATTGGTTTATAGCAATGACAGTGATGAACGACAGTATTTCAGTGCCATTTACATGACCATAAAACACTGTTAAAATCATTTGGTATCTGTAAATTATTTGATTCCATATTACTAGAGGTGGGTAATAAAACCCTTCATTTACTGTGCTATTTACACAAGTCGTTTACATAAATTGTACATGAAATAGTAGTTTTAACTATGGGAATGTATTTTTTCATTCATTTCATTCTTTCCCATGGCTCAATTTAAATGCAGTTATATTGGGCTTATATAATGCACTACATAGGATGTGGAATGCCCTTATATCATACCTGAATTTTTGGATTTCTAAATCCAACTAGATACATTATTACTTGAGGAGTTATTTGAATGACTACTTTTATTTTACTTCTATAGTCGTTATTTGGAAAGTAACATTACTTGAGCGTGTGTTTTACCCACCCCCTCTAATTCATGTACAATACTGTGCAAAAGTCTTAGGCTACCATTAGATATGTTGTTTTAACAATGTTATAATGATCATATATAACATTCTTGATGATTGGACCCAAAAAAATAGATCCATCCCTCCCTAATATTATTTACCAGTGATCTTCATTGCAATCTTTCAGCATTTCTTAGACTTATCACCTTGTTCCCCTTCCGAAAAAGTGGTTTCTTGATTGCTACCCTTCTGGACTGTAGAAGGGTCAGCTTGGCATCCAGATGAAGTTGATGCTGCTATTGCTCAAGGCTTACCACTGTAGCCTATAGAAGCTGTTTTACATTTTTTAATACTGCATACATATTTCCTGTATTTTCTGTTTGTATTGACATGGCTTACTAGCCATACAAATCCTCAACAGTATTCTAATAAAAGGACTGAGAAATAATTATATATGGCCACTATATCATTGCTAATACATTGTATCATTGCATATCTAATGTAACGGTGGCCTAAGACTTTTGCACCACACTGTATGTCTTACTTGTAAATTAATTTTATGATGCATTTGGATAACACGATAATAAAAGCAATCATGTCCCCTTCTTTACTCTACATCTTCCAAACTTTCGCAATGTTTTACTATGCTACTATTGGTTCTATGTCACTAAGGTATAATGGTTCTGTTTCACAAAGCTATAGTGAGGCTGATGTAGCAACACTGATCTTATCTCCTCTCTCTTCATTTCAGGCTGTGTTACGTGAAGCTAAAATTGTTGTTGATTGCTATTGAATACAAGTCAGAGCAGAGGGAAAGCAGGTTTGTTCCTCTTTGGTTCCCTCATACATCATAACACATATTCCAGACCAAAGGGGAGCAGCAGTTGGATCCCTCACTGGTTCTCTTAAAAGCACCACAACAACATCCAACATCATCTTAACTTCAATGGTCTGACAAATGAATACATATTGGAATGAAAAAATGTTTCTTCTACATACATATTCCTAGGTTAGTAATATCTTTCCCTGTAACGTGGAATTTGGCTTTCAATTGGAGCAGACTGAAACCTGTGTCACTGCAGAAGTGTCAGTCCACAAAAATATGGTTCACTAGAGGATGTAAAACAAATGATGATGACTGTATGTATGAGCCAGTGTGATACGATAGAGCCATAACATCTGCTCAGACTCACTGTGATCTATTGATGAAGGCTTTACTCTGAGTAAATGGCCTCCCATCAATATTACTCCTGTTGCATTCTGTTAACTAAACCATAAGAACTAATAACATGAAGTACTCTGTCTCAATATCCTCAACTTGCTGAATCCCACCACCCCTTCCAGATCCACAAACTATCTTCAGGTGTTTCTGTATAATTTTTTTACTAATACATGTGGATGTATTTCCCAATAACTGTGTGTTGCATTCACCTAAACTGACCATTAAAAAGATCAGCTTATGCTAAAACGTTCACTTGAGCCTTAATTCCTCAAGGTGTTTAGTCTCAGTAGTAAATTCCATATTTTTGGATTTTGGAACAGCTGTTTTTGTTTGTTGATCCCTTTGAATTAGTGTAGTAATAGCATTTAAAGCTCTTATTTCAATTACACGACATGTCTAAATTTACATTTACAGCATTTAGCAGATGCCCCTATCCAGAGCGACTTACAATTGGTACAGTCTTACAATCCAAGCAATTGTGGGTTAAGGGCCCAACAGTGGCAGCTTGGCAGATGCGGGATTTGAACCCTGGACCTTCTGGTCCATAGTCCTGTACCTTAACCGCTACGCTACCACAGTCCCCACATCTTACATTCTTAGTTGAAATTTAATTTTAACATGCATAACAATCTTAACATACATAATTAGAGTAATTGCATTTAGAGGAATTGCATACTTCACATTTTGAGTGGTTATCCAGTTTTACTATTTGGACAATTATTTATAGTGGATACAAAAATTATGTATTCCATTTATCCTGCCAGTTGTCTTTATTCAGCTGCTGTATATTAGTGACTTTTGATAAAAAACATAATTCATATAGCATAAACCGAGGACACAAGGCATCCTATCACATTACTATTTCATCAGTTCTCCCAGCCTCATCTTAAGAAAATAGTTGCATTTTACACTGGATGGTGTATCGAGTCCATTTAGCAGACGCCCTGATCCATAGTCCAGGACCTTAACCACTAGGCTACCACAGTCCCGGGATAGTGTAGGTATATATTGTAGATGGTACTTTAATAGTCCTACTTTTAGGGCAAGGACGGTTGTGGCACGGATATGATTAACACTTTAAAGCTCACCTCCTTTTTGAGTCCGTCATGTAATAAATGTGTGATTTGTAATGTTTTCTTGTTGTTTGCAGAAGCAGAAAGCGGTATGCCCTCTTCATTACCTTACCCCTCAGCACTTTAGATGATCCATCTGTTGGAAAAACTTAAGGATATTGTACCACCCCCTTCTCAAATATGGCCAAATCTTACACTATTTTTGTGATCCTTGTGCTTAATGCACTAACTTCTTTGCAGGCAGAAAGAGTAGTTGTTACTATTTGAGTCATTTGTTTTGTTGTCTTGTCTGTACCGTTTGACATCTTCATGTATTCCAGCTTGAGTTAATTGATTTATCCTTTTCAGTGTCCGTCAGTTGTGTTCATATCTACTACAACTATTGATTATTCGCCCCTCTTTTTGAAGCAGTATTCCCCCACCAATAGTACTTCATGTTTTTAAAATGTCATCTTGCCTGAACAAGGGCATGTTGTGGCAAATTCCGAGAAAATTCAGTCTCCATTTGAAACCAACCATCAATGAAAATAACAATAAATAATACTTTAAACTTTAAACTCGTGGCATAAAATCTGTACATGCAGTCCATATTCTGGTTAAAGAAAGCCATTGTTCATAACAATCATATTTCTTTACCTGCCATTGCCACACTGACACCTAAACATGTGCGAATATGTGTGTAGAAAGTAGTGTGTGTGTCTAACCATCACAACAAGTGATTGACGTGTGTATGTGTAACGATCACAGGTCTGTTTGCTGTGTTTCCATGTACAACTTACTGGTAGAAAACGTGTGTGTGTGTGTCTAAGCGTGTTTTGTGTGAAACTGTCCCTCATCATGTACCCTAATGCCTGTGCGTCTCTGAGTAGATGTTTATGAAGTGAGGTCACTTCCTGTCAGTTTGGTGTTCTATACAACAATCCAACTGCACAGAAGTTACTGCAACAGTTTGCATCTACGTGCTGCTGTGCGGTGGCTGCACCTGCTCTCTCTAGTAGATGTCTCGTTGGTTGTGACACTATTGGTAACCGCATGCCTGAATTTTCTGTCACATCACGTGTGATGCTTGCCTTGTTTCCCATAATATGAGGTTTTGTTAGACTACAGGCCTGTGTTGCCAAGTGATTGGACTGTAGGAGGCTCAGTGGTCCAAACATTTGAAAATCTCAAATTTGGGGAGCAACATTTATTATTTATTTTGTCATGTTTTGGACAGCATGCAAAATGTGCTGATTGTTATAAAGTGAGGGGGATTTAATCATATAAAGCTTGAGCAGAAAGATCATTTAGAGAAGTGACTCAATCTTTTTAACCCAAATATCTTAAGATCTTGTTCTTGTTCTTATGAAACACACCATTGCTTTATAATTGTTTAAATCCCCCTTTTTTGGCTTTTGGTTTTCATGGTTGTTTGTGGAGCCCAGATGAAAGAACCTTGATAGATCGTATCATACATACATGCATAAGACTACAGTATGTCAGCTGTAATGTGGCCATAACAAGGCTGCATTACCACTTTCATCTTGGTTCTGATCAGGCCCGATGTCTGTAGTGTTGCGGTCACCACTCAACTCATTGATGACTCCTAACCAACGGCAAGCATCAACAACAGTGTTGTGTCATCCTGTCTCTGTCTAATTAATGGGGAATGATACAGTGGCTCAGTAGTGGCTCTGTCATCACTACTGAACTTCTACAGACTCCTAAAATATGTGTAGAAGGAATCAGAAACCCTTAGTCCCTCACGACAATGGGAGATCACAGTGAGACACTGATTCTGCTGGCTGATATAATCAAGTATGAATTGTATTGTTTTGAATGGCCTGCTTATGCCTCAGAGCTTGGAGGTCAAACTGTTGGAGAAATGTGCATGTTTATATGTTCGATATGTTATGTATTTAGTGTTTATTATTTTTACAATAGTTGACTGTTATCTCTGTTATCGTGCCAGATGTATTGGCAACTGCCAAGAGAGCCTTGATCTTGACAGGCACATTTTTGCAATTTGACTAGATGGGTCCAGACATATGGTCTGCACAATAGCTGTTTGAAGTTACATTTCTCCAAATTCATAGAAGTATTAATTCACTTTGACTTGAAGGCCTGCTGTATTCTGACTTTCTACTCCTCAGTACTAATGCAGGAAATCCATGATGGAATGGAAGCAAACCATCTGCGTAGGCTGAGCTGTCAATCATAATGCTCCAACTAAGCAACTACCTATTTTGGTTGTTTGTTTGATTTTGGATGAAAGAACACATTAACCTACAGTGGATTATTTGTAAGGAAGAAATATAGCTGTTATTGTTTCAGCAGTTTGGAAGAGCTAAAAAAGATTTGCTGTACAATATAGTTGCTTTTTTGGCCTATCAGTATCCCCTGAATGCCGGAGGGTGTACCATTCCTCTTGATTAGAGCATCTGACTGTGAAAGGTTTATTTGCTTTCAGTTAACAAGTGTGATTCTTTTTCTGACTGAACAGTATCCTTATCAACCCTGGGAACCATGTAAAGATGCAAGAGGGAACTTTGGGATTCTTTATTGCCAGTGATGCCAAAGAGGTCAAAAGGTATTTAAGCCCTGCTTACCGAATGACAGTCATCCGTTTCTTTGTTCATTAGATCAAGTAGTGCCCTGTTGTTCTCTCCATGTGTAATCCAGATTATTTACACTGTTTCTCTTTCAGAGCATACTTCTACTGCAAAGCTTGTCATGATGACATCACAGATCCCAAAAGGATCAAAAAGTGTGGCTGCAAGAGACGTAAGTACACCTAGCTACCCCATACTCCTCACCCATGGAGTCCAAACGATATCCAGATGTAAATATGCTAAATTAAAATAATTTCTCCTTAAAATGAAGTTATAGTAGCTTTTTAACTCAGTGCCTCATTGTTAAGTGTTAAGACGCTCAGAAGCTTTTTAAAGACATTGTTGAAGTTTAGGATCAAAGTACCTTCTGCATCAGGCTTGTAAGAGGCTTTTAAAACGTAGAATCCCAAATAATGACAGGTTCACAGAGTAGATAGATAGATTGACATACTTTATTAAAAGAGTGAGCAAGATAGAAAGTGGGAGGAGGGGCTGGGTCAATGACTGATGACAAGCAGGGAGAAAAGGGTGTGAAAAAATGCAGGCTAGTCATCAACATGCTAATGACTGATTGGGATAGAGAAGGAGACAGAGAGAAATAGAGATGGGAAGAGGCAATGACGTGATTAGCGGGGCTGAAGAGAGAGGCTGTCAGCCCGTGCTACCATCAGTGGGAGAGATGTTGAGATAATGGCACCAGTCAGGTGGAAAAACAAAAGGCAAAGAGCCTTGGCCACCCTCGTCAGACACACCACAAACACACTCCTGGCCGGCGATCATTTTGCTAATCATATCCACCCTGTTTACCCAGCGAGCCAGGCGCTAGTGCTACTCAGCTTCACCACTGTCATCTCTAACTGCCTCAGCCCAGCAAGAACATATTCTGACAGGGAAGCACTGAAGCAGAAAGGAGAGAGTCATGAGGATTTGTGAGTGCAGAAGCTCAAGCTGCCGACTGTTTGACTCTTTGTTAGTAATTACTGCAGCATAGATCATTAGGTCTAAATTGAATCAGTTAGGCAGGTATTTGTTAAGCAGGTATTTGATTAGTTCACAGAGTGGAGGAAGCATTAACATGACAGAAAGAATAATGCATTGTTAATACCTGACCTATATAAGCACTTGTCCAAATCCGTTATTCACAGGATGAATAATTCAGTTGAAAACTATACACACAGCAAAAGGTCGGCGCTCAAGCCTTTAAAGCAAATAGTAAGCTTTAAACGTACATGCAGTGTTTGATCCTTTTGTTCAAGTTATCACAGTAACTTTACCCTGGCCATGCCAGTTACTCAGATTGGGTTCATATAGCATGCACTTTATTGTCAACAAAGCTGTTATATGTCTTAGGTCTTTTGTTGGCATGTCCCAGAATGGCATTTTGATGCATCTGTCTTAGGTTTTCAGCTTTGAATCCAAAAAAAGGCTGATTTAAAAATGCCTCGCCTAAAAAGAGATGACCTTTCCATTGCTGTAATGGAAGCTTATGTTATTCTTTTTCCTTTTTTTATGTCAATTGACACTTTCTGATGTATTTCCTTTCTTGCTGCCCTGGAATGTGCCTCTGTATTTAACCCCCTCACTGGTAGTGATATATTGTGAGTAAAAATGGGCTCCCTGTGTCACAGAGAGAGGTCTACATGTCTCTCTGTCTCTATTTATCTATCTATCACTCTGTCTAACTGTCTATCTATCGATCTATCTATCTAAATATATACAATATATATATTTGTTGCATGTACCAGTACAGCTGCTGCATCCACTCCACGCCTATCATCTGTTCAACACTGTCCTCAGCCCAAAACAGCAATACAGCAGACTACAGCTCAAAGAGGAAACATAGTCCTGTTCTACCCCCCACCATTTTGCTCCAAATGATCAAAAGATCAAGATCCACTTCAGTGAATGGGAACATGACAAGCCATAATAAACCATTTTTAACCAAAGTAGTCTTTATTTAATGAACTCAATTTTAACAAACAAACAGACCCCCGAAACAAAACAAGAAACACCACCACTGCAACAGAAGTACCCAAAAAAAGGACATCTGAAAGGTCAAGTAGGTTGATATGGTAACAGTAGTATTAAACTTAAAAAGAAGAGGAGGAAGCTCTGCCAGTCCCCTTGCTGTCAGAGACAGGATTCAAATTGCTGTATTTTCAGAAAGTGGAAAGGGTCCTGTGGGAAGTTCTGCAAATTCTTATCTAGCATTGCCTCTAAAACATAATTGAAATTCTGATTTCCTTTTGCTTTAATTCTTCTTTGGCCCCTGCTGCCCAGACCATGTACACTGCACTCATCATCGTTCTCAGAATTGAAATGACCCTAGTCGGCATTTCAATTTCCTTTGGTACTTTGGTCCCTTTTGTTACTCACTACATGTGATTGGAATACCTGGCAGAGTCGAGGCGGTTGGCTTGACCTCGTTGCTGTACAGTAAGTGGCCTGTAGATGGCGGAGTAGATCCGTAATTGAGGAAAAGTAGGACTGAACCACTGAGGCGCTCACAGTCCTGTTTAGCAAGAATGCTGTCAGCATAGGGCTTGGTTTGGTGTGAACACTAAGGTTTTTCTCACTTGTCACTTGGCTTTCTTTATACAGTATGTGTCTCCCAGTGGAATGGGATGTTCAGTTTTTTCACCTTCTTTCTGTTTTTCTTCATTGTTTGTAGTCGGTGTGCGTTCTGTGTTTTGGTGATGTGATATAGTTTTTGCAAAAAGTTAAATGTGCTCTATTAAGCTTTTCTTTTGAGAAAAAGACATTGTGTTTTGTATAGCCAATGTTTAACTACAACAGTTACTGACATTTTTGCCATTATTAGAGCAATTAATATATCTATGTTTGTTATTTGGTACTGTAGGTTTTGTAGGGTGTCAGATTCCTTTATGTCACTGGTTGAACAATTTGCCAGCAGCATTCTTGCTAAATATGGCTACTGCATTTAAGAGGCTTCAGTCAGGATCTGTGTGTAGCTGAGTGAAATCACTCACATCATCATGTTGTCTTGTGTCTTTCTCCCTCCATGTCACAATGACTAACATGTCCTCATGACTTGTGCTTGAATGAATGCCAATCCAAAACCTCTGAAGTGACAGATTTCAGCATGACAGCGCTAAGTCTCAGCTTCACTGCTGAACAACAGGGTGCCATTCCGTACTGTCTCTGTCCTAAACCAAACAGCTGATTACAGTCCACTCCAGCGTTGAGATTGCGTTCACTTCTCTGCATGCTGATAATTCATAGTTTCAGCTGTTATGCATGATCCTATTGGAACAACAGTCCCTGAGGTTGTGGTCACAAAGGCTAGGTAATGTACCCCATTCTCTTGCTGGCAACTTACAAAGATTGGTTTGCTAATATAAACTAATGTCCTTAGATGGCAGCCAAAAGCAGGATTTTCCCTGCAGATCACAAGCTCTTTCAAGGGTGCCAGACTTGATTATGGTCTGTTAACACCGCTGCACTGTGAGAATGAGTACCGGGGACTGTTTTGTGTTTTTTTGTTTTGTTTTGTTTTTAGGCAGAATCACAGCTATCAGATATGTACAGCCTCTCGCCACCACTCCCCCTAGACAAACACACTTGCACATGCTCCCACATACAATGCAGAGTGTACAAACAATGCTGAAATGATGCAGTCATTAATCAAATGCTGTTGAAAACGTTGAAGATCAATACAATCATGTATTTGCTATACAGTATATAGTCCACACATGTTTCCTAATTGGTTCAGTATCTTGGTTTGAGTGGGAGTGGTGTGATGAGTTGGCACAGAGTTCAAGAAACAAGCCTGTAGTATAGTGTGGTTACACTGACAGGGCCTTGCTGCTGCATGATGGGATACAGGTACGTGATCCTCTCCTCAAAGTGTAGAGGAGGTAATCTGGACTGAGTTTTGCTCCTAAAAGCATTTACTCATCCTTCTTTGCCTGAATGCCCCCTGCCCCTATCCCCTGATCTTACTGTCATACCTGACCATTTGACCCTTATGACATGATCAGCCTTAGGGCACGGCTTGACCCTGGTGAGAAGGCTGTTTCCTGCCAAACAGGTCACAAACAAAATGCGTCTTGAGAAGCTCCAAATCTTGTATTTAAATCGGATCAAATTTTAATGGAAGTGATTTCTGACCTACCAAACTGCTTAGGAATCTCGATAACATTGTTGAACAGGACCTGTATGTTCACCTCCCATTAAAGGGTCAAGCCTGTGAGGGCTTGCTGCTAAGGCTTTGCACTTTCCTTTATTACAAATACCTTCAGACATCCCTGGTTGATGAACTTTTTTTCCTTGCCATTAACCTGCTGCTTCTCCTCTCCTCTCCTCTCATCCAATACATGACTGTAGCCAAGATGTCCGTCTACAAGCGAATGAAACTGGCATGTTGTTTTGATTGCGGGCGCTCTGAGCGTGACTGCTCGTGCATGGCAGGCAGTGTACATAGTAACATGGACAGCCTTCAGAGGGCCTTCCCACTTTCTTCTGTCTCTGTTCATGATTGCTCAACCAGTTTACGTGCCTGTAAGTTTGATCGCCAACCCACATGTTCTTTCATGTCCGTGACCTGTGTCGGTGTATGTGATGTCCTCCACGTGTTTTATTTGATATGGTTCTGTTTTTGTTATGTGCCGCCTTTGTTTCCCTATCTGTGGCTCTTTAGGTGTTTTGCTGGGTGTGGTGGTTCATGGATGAATATAGTCTTCTGTATAGTGGTCTAGTGGTAGTGGCAGTGTTGTGGCTTCTCTGTGATGGTGCTGCAATAGGTGGTAGGCATGTTGCCGCATGCTGTGTTAGTGGAGCACTTGTGCTGTGCTGGTGCCATGACATAGTCTTTGTTCTACTAAACAGGTTTGTGTGTATCTGTTTAATGAAATGTTCAACGAAATTGAGTCATTCTTGTTATATTGATGTTTTGATTTTAATGCATAATAATATTTGATGACTCTTCAGGTTGGGGACAATACAAACATCTTGTTAACTTTCTTCTCCCTCAATAAAGCAGACTCAAAGAATGTGGGATAAGTTTATTGTAAAACACTATCTATATTTTTTCCTGTCATGCAAATACTTGGTGTGAGCAATGCGTGAAAGGTTGGGTTAAAAAAATGGGGCAAACATTTCAATGGGCTGTGATGGAGTAGTAAATATAATTGCAGTGAAAGTTATAATAATGGGAAGGCATTGCTGTTCCTGCTTAAATTAAGTTATTGTTTAACACGTGTATCTATGATAAGCCATTGTCTTTACGTAGAAAATGTCTTTTCCTCTGTGGCCCTATTCTTGGATAATGATCACTTCACCATAAGCTATTATGTCCCTGCTTTTCCAAATGCTGAAAGAAAACTATTTTTGGCTTAGAGAATTTGCTTTTAATGAAGTACACAATCGAGTGGGCAAACAGAGTACTCTCTCCTTGTCATGGGATCTGATCTTCTCCCCACTCAATGCTTTTCGCCAGCAACCGGGGAAGAGAAAAAGTCAATGTCCTTTATTTAATGCCTTGTATACCACAGTGGGACTGTCTGGCTCAATGTAAAAGTTAAAAGGAGATCCCCTGGCAGAAACTCAATTGAGATTGCAGTGATTTGGCCTGTAGGACAGAGTCAGAATGACTGACGCAGTTAGCTGTGTGGAACACAGTGCTGCAGAGGGACAATCTTATTAAGTCAGGACAGATGTGAAATACTAACGTGTCTATCAATTAGGTCCTGGCAGTAGCATTATGAAAGCAGGGGTCAGTTCACTCACTTTTCCTCTGAACTGCACTCTGACTGCTAGATTAGTGTCACATATGCTATGATGAGTTGGGCTTTGTGTCTTGTGTTTTCATCCAGGGTCACTCGCTACTGCCCGATATTACATGTTACCCATCATTCTGTGTTGTACTTTGAGGAATCTGTTTTTTTTTTCCCCATTAGCTGTTTCTGAATTGAGAGTATGTTTGGTTTAACTTCAGAATTCTGTTTTGAGCGAGGGACTTGTTTTGCCAGAACTGACATAGAATTCCTGTGATGAGTAATTAATTCTAAGCTTCCAGCAGATTGATTGCACTGTTGCATAATTCATTTCTTATGCACTTTCAAGTTTTTCAGACAATACTCACGACACACAGATGCATACCTACAGTCACATGCAGCTGAGTTAGTTTGTACTGTGGTGCTCGAGCCTGCTAGTTTGGTTTAATTCAATGGGCTGCTATTGAGATGAGGAATAGCGTTCAGTAAAATGAGAATTGTATGCTCCAACCTTTCTGTTCCCCATGGGTCAGAAAGTGTATATCACAGCTTGCCTGCACTAAGCACGGCATTGTAGAGTTATACCTCCACTTTATATGTGTGCAGTTATTGCTGGAATAAAAACAGCTCCCTTGGAAACAGTAATTCAGTGGAATGTATGAAATGTGTGCTGGCAAAGACACTAAAGCCGTGCTGTCTTAGACAAGTAGTGTTGCATGTTTAGAGCCTCCTCTGCTATTCCCCACTACTCTTTGCATCATTTCATGCAGGCAAATGTCTGGATGCTAATGGTATTCCATGCCAGGGCTAGACAAAGAACTATTAGTATGAAAATTAGATGCATGAGCTGTAGACAACTGCATCTCTTTTGCTGTTAGCTGCAGCCTAAGACCAAAAAAGCATTTGACAAGAACCCCGAAGTAGTATAGCCATCATTACAGCTGCGGAGCCAGCACACCATTAGAAAGTGTTTGATGCGACGGAATAGTGCGAGCAGCAGGAGGAACGCACGCATTGCCAATGACTTCACTGCTTCTGCTGTAAGTTACAGTGACAATTACAGTCCCTTTGCTCTACCTGCCCAGACTTATCCTCTCATTACACAAGATTTAAAGAGTCTGAGAGGTGCCCAGTGTCTCACAGGGCATTCATTCTTTTTATGGACATGTAGTTTCCCCGGAATATTGGCCATAGCTGTTTTAGAAACGACCACAGGCAGGCTTATGGATACAGACAAGAGACAGAGGTCAGAGCTTCATTTTGCTCTTGGGGGCATATGTTTTTTCCCTCCTGCCAGTTCTCCTCAAGGAGTTTGTGCTGATCTGGGAATGATGCTGCAAGCTGGCCAGGGTTGGCCAGGGCGATCTGGAGAGCCAATCCTGTCTGCTCCTCGCAGAGCACACCTCAGCAAAGTCAGTCTTTATGTAGCCTGACACGGAAATTATGTTTGCATTTTCATTTCTCTTGTGCCGCTGGTGCATCAACAAACACAGCCTGACAGTTCTTTCCCACCAGGAAGGAGCCAACCCAGCCGCCCGGCACAGCTGCTGGCCAAAGAGGCCGTTCAGTCGTCCTGTGCCTGCAGATCGCAAGCGACAGATGCCAGGATTTGCTTGGTGCCCCTGCTCGAGCACTTGTGTCACAGCCCTACACTGACCTTTAAGGCAACAGATATAGCTGTAATGAAGGAGAACGCTCTGTATTCACAGCAGCAAGGCAGGAAGCAGTGGAGGGCACTGTGCGGTGACTTGGTACTGAGTGTGTCCCGTAAATCCTACCTGCATCACAGCTCTTCTCAGCTATTTATTTACTCCACATGCGACATGCTGTGCGTTTCTTCTTAGGCCATACGACTTAAATGCAACATGCGGTGATATTCTGTGTATAAGAGAAACAGAAAGGAGATACAGCTTGTGTGGCTTTTCTCATTTAGCTGTTGTGTGTTGTTTATGGCCATTTTTGCCCTGATCGACTTGTGTGTGTAAAATGTTGAAGATTTTTTGCAGGGTATGCACCAGGTTTGTTTAGTGACTCAATATGTTGCTGTAATAGTACGTAAGATTAGTGTAAGAGGCAGGATATTGTGTGTCAAGATCATTCTCCAAAAAGGCTACTTGCTGTGTAAACACACAATAGCCAGCTTGGTTTTCATCCTGTTTATCCATTCTGTTCTCCTACTTTTGTTGTTACTGTTGTGAACGTCTTCTGTATCCATGTCTTCATTGAAGATTTATTTCATTTTGCTCATAAATGATTTTGATTTGTCTGAGGGCAAATCAATGTCCATCTGATTTGTGATCCATGTCTGTGTATTGTTTCTCACCATTACTCTTTCTGTCTCTCTCTCTCTCTCACTCCCCCTCCCTCCTGCCATCCTTCCTTCTTTTTAACCTTTCATTTGTATCTGCACTTCCTTCAGCCAAATGTAAATATAATGGATATGCAAGACCACGTAAGTTTGCTCCTGTTTTCCATATTCCACCCCTGCTCCACTCATCTAGCTCACTTCATCTAACCTGTCCATTATGCTTTTGTGCTTTTGCTTTTGGCCCCTGAGGTATTACACTCTAAAGCTGCCTGTAAGGGCTTTGTAGATGCCAGGAGATTGATAGGGGTCTGCGATGATAATTCCTCAGCACTGGATTGTAGTCAGATGAATCAGGGTGTAATGGTATGAAGTAAACTGCTCTGTTACGGACAGAATACAGTCAGCGCTGGCCTGCAGGGGAGGGGGGTTGGGTTAGAAGGGTGTTGGGGGCTGTGATAGGCAGCCAGCCCCAAAGTTTCATTCATAATGCTGTTTTTCTTTACTTTGTACCATTCCCTTTTATTCTTTTATTCATTTTAAATGGAATAATGCTATCAATAAGAAAGCTTATGATGGACCATTTTCTAATAAAAGCAAGACAAAAATGTCACCATGGCTGCCTCTGTTAGCTCCCCCACACCATCTCACGCTCCCACTTTAATAATTCCACTCCATCGCAGCCAGTTTTGAAAACTTTTCCATAGCTCATGCTTATGAAATCTTTTAATCTGAAATGGTATCATTCTAGGTCAGGTCAGGGTGCAAGTATTCTGTAAAGATTGATGCACGCTTTTGCTTCACATGTCATTACTCATTTTATCTACTGTTACAAATATGATTCATTAGTACTGATCCAGATTTTTAAAAATGCTACTGCATTAAAGGTATAGGGGATGTGATGCCATTTCTATCTGTAAATGGACTTCTCTCGATGGAAACTTAGAATCGATTCCTCATAATGACTATTCATTCTTCAAGTAGAACATTGTCCAAAGTCCTCAAATAGGCAGAGATTGCAAAACGTATCCCCAAAAATGCCCCTATATTTGAGATCATTTTTACACTACCAGGCTTGGTTCTGGTACAAGATACAATGTCAAGTTTCCATTTAGCAAGTATAAATCTCATATGTATATACATAGTAGCTTACTGAGCTTACTTTTTAAGGTGTTGTAAAATGACCAACCGTTTTCCTTATTCATTTTCATCTTAATCATATTAGTTATTGACTCTTTTCCTCTACTCATATCAAATCCTTTTTATTAATCATTCTGTCCCCCATTTACACAACCTAATGCTTTGATATTTTACATTATTTTAACCTTGAGTTTACACACTCCAAGTTGGACCTTATCTAAATTGATGTCATTCTGCCTTACAACAATTTAGAAACATCTGGTAACCAGGCTGTTTGCTTTACTAGGGCTCACACAAAACCTTTTTTTTTCTTTTCATTTAAAGCTTTTGACATAGCAAAGGCTTTGTCCTTTATAATTCATCTAATAAAACACAACCCTCCCCCATTATGTTTGACTGATAGTATGACTAGGAAAAGTAATAGCACAAACATTGCAGGCCAAAAGTATGAAAGTTAGCAGTGATTAAAAGCATTTTACAGTTAAGAGGGTTTTGCCCAGCATGTCAGCAAATAATTTGAGAAGTGAGACAGTATACAGGAAAGACCCTAATCCCTACTATTAAGAATGATGGAGGGTCTCTAATTTTGTGGGACTGGTTTTGATCTAAAAGCCAACAGGATACATGGCATCAAGGACTCCATGATGTACCGGGACGTTTAAACAATCTGTAGCAAGGACTATGATCCAAAAGATGGATCTGAATCTATAAAAATGGTTCATTGACCAGAGAATCAAATTGTGTTGTGCCAGATATCTTGTTCTGTATCTGCAGTATCATTAAGCATTCAGTACTGGTATGTTTGCAAACTGAAGTTGCACAAAGTACTACATGCAGGTGGTTCAATAATTGTGACAAATTACAATACCTTTAATTAAATGGCAGATTTGTCTCATATTGACAGTGTTGAGAATAATTTAATTAACCATGAGGATTTTTCCTTTATATTTTTACCCAACCTTACCAGTGCCAGTAATTCTGAAGCTGAAAGTCCACGATTGCTGCTACAGTTACACAGATTTTCCTGTTTTATCCCATGACAACAAAACTCTTTCGTAAAAACAAAACGGTTATGTTTGTTCTTTGTTTTTGCAAAGATAGTGTTAGAAACTTTTGGCCTGTAGTGTACGTTTAGAGTTTCAGTGATGTGTTTGTATTGTGCTGCCTTTAGCAGCAGATGGCGCTACAACTCCAGCGAAAACTGGATGTCAGAGAGAGACTGGGGTTCGGTTCAAAGCAGAGTGGATATTAGGTAATTCTCTTACTCTCCAGAACAGAGTTCTGCTTTATAGAGGCAGATTATTAAATAGCAATGCAAGTTTTCTTTAATATGTTATAAATACAAATGTTATTTTTTATTACTTTTCAGTTTTGTTTTATTATTGATTATTACATGCATGCTTGTAGTATGGTTACAATGTGCTTAACTAGTATTGCTTGGCTTTTTATGAAGTATTTCATGTGTTTAAATAATAATAATAATACTAGTGATATCAATAATAATAGGAATACAAATATACGTGTTTAAATGGGGAAATGCTGTAGTTCATAGTACATATTCCACATTGTAGTGCTGCCTTGATAAAGGTCTGCAATCACACTTCATCACGGCATTTGCATTTCAGGGAGGGACAGTTGCCGTCTGGGTTATTGTAAATCCACAGTGAAAGTGTCACGGCGAATGTTCACTCTACAAGGCTGCATGTGTTTGACAGGAGCCAGATGAATCCAGGAGTTATCCGTGGCTGCATTTAAATCTATGCGGCAGCTGACGGCAGAAATAACCATCTATTTATTGCTCAGAGCAAGGTTTGGGGAGCAGACGGAAGCAGCTTTTCCACTTACACCACATATTGGTTAACCTCTTGCCTCTTGTGTAGAGGCCATTAGGTTGTATCTCTGGTATCTGGTGGCAGGCAGTGTATTCAGTAATGCCATGTGGGTTGTTTCACATGCTCCTTGTTTCTGCCTTTCACTAATAGACCTTCCTGGCTTCCTTTAAATTTGCCTCTTTATCATATTTTATCAGTTGAATATTTTAAATAAAAAAATATTGAAATAGATATGGCAATTGTTTTTATCCAGTGCTGTGTGATATTCTCGATATTTGTAGAATTACAGCTTTTTCACTTCTGTGTTTTGTGTGAATTATAAATCATACTAGCTCTCTGGGCTGGATCAGTCATATGTTATCAGGATTAGTGTGCAGTGTTTCCTTCTGTTATGTAGATGAGTGTGAGTGAAGACAGTGCTCCTAATGAATTCATGCTTAGTGGGATTAGCTAAGCAAATGTCATATTGAACACTTCAAGTATATGTGAAATGGTTAAGTGGTATTTAATAACCCAAGGTGTCATCATCAATTATTGACAGATATTATGGCAGCCATTATGGTCTAAAACTGGACCAATGTAGCATTAAAAATAAGCAGAGCCTAAAATAAATAGTCCTGAAAGTCACATATATTTTTGCTATAAACATTAACGTTGTTGTTCAATTCCGTAACATCATTAGGATTAGAAATGGATGAAATAATATGATATTTAGCATGCCAATAATGGCATGTTTTCACCTTTACCCCTAATTTAATTCACTTAAACTAATCATTAGTATTTTTTGGTGTGTTGAAAGGTCATTCTCATTGTTCTTATCTCCCATTGTTTGACAGTAAAGGAGGAAGTTATACCCACTTTTCAAAATCGCACAGTTAAATTAGCCACCAGTCTTGCTGTCCCGAACACTCTGGCTGACACTGTGGTGGAATGCTCTGCTGTGGCCCTTGTTAATAACCATAAAGGAAGCCTGCTCCCTCTGGTCCCGCCCCCACGCAGGGGTCTCAGCCTGGCCAGCCTGAATCGGGCCCGCAGCTTGCCTGGAAAATACCGCTACCACCCGAGCACTTCCGCACTCTCTTCCTCTCTGCACTCCTCGCCGCGCTTCTCCACATCCGTACGCTCCTCCATTCGACCTCCCACGCCCTGTAGGTGGCCCTTTAGCAGGCTGCATCAGTCCCCACACTTTACCCTCTTCTCTCTTTGGGTCTTACCAGGCATGGCTGCATGCTCAGAACTAAGTGTGCGGTTAACATCACCGTTCCCAGCGCTGTGTGAGTGTGTGTGTGTGTTTCCAAGAGTATTAGAATCGTGTAGTGTTCAGCTTCGAGAGTGGACATGAGTAGATTAAGTTGTACACAAAGAGATTTTCCGAAACGTAGAATGGATTTGATAAAGGAGTTTTTCCGCTGTCGCTCAGAGTAAATCTGAATAAGACAGATTTAAAAAGTTCTGCCTAAGCCAGGAAAAGCAGATGCGTAGTTGAACGGTTTTGGCCACAGATACAGAAGAGCAGTGGTTAGTGTTGCCTGTGGTCTGGAACAGCAATCACACTCGGCTGAACTGATCCAGTTTTGATTGAAATTGTAAAGGTGCTGTAATGCAATTTAGAACAAGCAATGACTTGCTGAAGCGGTCATGCTGCAGGTAGAGCTATTTCATTGTTAAGCCTCTTACTGAAGGGCACTGGTGTAGCTCGTAAATCTCGGCAGCCTAATTTGGAAGAGCAAGAGCAGCAGCGTGGTACAGCCCGACCAGGCCACTCACTCCTCACCCATTACAGGGAAACAAAGGGCTGCAACACGGCTTCTTTATTGCGAGTGATATTTTGAAAGTTGATTAGTGCTTCACATTGCTCTCGCCGTGGTGTGCTTGTAAATGTCAAACGCTGGCATTTGGTTCGTACTGCTACGGAACGTTATTAATTTGGATTTTTCCATAGAGCGATTAGCTGACAGTAAAACAAGTGTGAAACACCTAGGCTGCATGTGTTAGGATGGAATTGTTTTTGGAAGATATTTTAGAAAATTACTGTGGGTGTGTAGTTTAACACTTTTATCCAAGTTTGGAGTGTGTTGTAGTTTTATCTGCTGCTGTAGTCTAATATGGACTGCATATTATTGAGAATGTTTTTGGTGTTATTATTATTATTATTGAATGGATGAAAGGGAATCAGATAAACATACTAGACCACGTTTAAAACACAACCTAGTTTCCTAAGCCATTGCTTATCAGTTGGTGTTAAATCTGTGATATTCTTTGGAGTGAGGAAAAGTGATGTTGACCTTCAAGAAGCTCCGTTCTTGTGTATTCAGTTGAAAGAAATCTTGTGACATTCATAAGCCCCTCAGTAATTTCCTCTATGAGAGGTGTTTCAGCAGTGGATGAGTGAGCTCAATGGGTTCTGAGTGCCTGTGGCATGAAGGATACATGCACGGAACAGCCCACACTTAGCACTTTGTATAATGTGGATTCATTTTACCATGCAGTGATGTGTGAGAAACAAGACCAATTAATTTTTACTTTGTTAAATGTTTTCTGACGCAGATTGGTAATACTCTGGCGTCTGCTTTCGGAGTGGAGCAGAATGAGGATAACACCAATTCAAGTCTTAACAGTTCTCGTTTTTCTGTGCCTTCCTAAAATGTACATTTGTCCCTACTAACAGTGTACTTGTTCTGTTTTTGGAGGTCGCTTCTGAATTATTTTGCCGTGATTGATTGCGTGTTGGCTGTTGTTTTCTTTAATATGTCACCTTCAGCACACAGTACTATCCCTGCTGTCCAGAGTCTGATGCTCTTTGCATGTGTTCGCAGTTGAAGACGAGCATCCGTCAACGCTGTCACCCAAAAAGAAGCAGCGCAACGGAGGCATGCGAAATTCACCCAACTGCTCGCCCAAAGTGATGAGGTAAGACATTGATTTCGAGATGCTCCCTGCAGCCTTCAAAAGAGAGGAGAGAGTGGCAGGGAGACAGGAAAGCTGGTGATGGGTTGGCGGGAGTAGGAGGAGTGGCGAGGTAGAGAGGGAGCGAAGGCAAGGAGAGGAGCCCTCTAAGGCTCAGGCGTTTAAGCTGTCAGCCTGTCAGTGCTTAATGATAGAGCTGAAATATTTCTGTCATGAAAGAGGCTATGAAAAGCTGTTTGAAAAATACTCTTGCTTTAAAGTCTCAGCTGTCAACCCCCTCCCACCCCCAGTCTCGTCCACATGTAGTTCTTAAACAGCGGTGGCACTAATGACAGAAGCAGCCAATCAGAGACACCCGCATGGTTACTTAGCCTCGGGCTCGTCATCTATTGTAGGAGCCCCAGTGAGTAGTGTTTTTGGTACTTAAGGCCATATGTGAGATGTATCATCGCAATCAAAAATGAATTCAAATATTACCTTCCTTTTATCCTGTCCGGAGGAATTATAATGCTGCTAATTGATTTTGACTGATAAAAGGGGTTGTTTTCTGCCCATGTGGCCAGGAGCTTCATGTCTATGCAACAGCTTTTAAAAAATGCAGAGGCATGTCCAATCCAGATCAAGAGAGTCAGAAGGACAGGACCAGTCCCATTTAAAGTAGTCAAATATCTGGTTCTGAAACGTGTTTTTTATTAAATGATATATGAACAATTTCAATATTTAAAATAGTTTGCATGCATAGACTTGCAGTCACATGAACTGCACTATGCAACCTACTCTATACAGGTTTGTCTGAGAAAAGGTGAAGAAAAAGCTTGTAGTACCAAGTTGATGGTCCCAGCATAATGTATGCATCTGTCCTTTGATCTGTGAGTGATAATGAATCTTGTGCGCTATTTACTCTGTTTTGAAATGCTTCAAAGCAGTGTCAAAGTTTCCTGTGCTTTAGGGTGCCTCTGTATTCAGCTGGCGCTTGGGTACCGGTTGACAGGTTCTCAGTTCTAGGTGTAGGCTTTTCAAGTCATCGCCCTGCAGCAAAACATCAAATTACCAATTGCAGACCTGTGAGCTTCTACACCGATTGCCCTCCTGTCAATACACCACATTTTAAATGCTTCAGGCTCGAAAAAGTATTTTATGCACAACAAACACTGTGATTGTTTAAGTTAGCCTTTCCGATACTTTATTCTACAGGCATGGAAGGAAAAAGCAGCGAGTTTATGCTATATCAAGTATGGTTTTTACACAGCCCTATGCCTCGAGGCCTTTGTAAATAAATAATGATCAACAGATTGGCTGTGGGTTTTTGAAAAGCATGCCTTTGTCAGTTTGCATGATGGGGGAAAAATTTCAAAGCAAAAACCTCCTTTCATAGGCTGCTGGAGAGGGACTGGTGGAGTCTGTGACTGCCAAGTGATGGGCTAGAATAGTTATACACTGTTTGAAAAGCAGCTAGCCGAGCTCGAAGCTTAACTTCTGCTCTGCTTAAAACTGACTCTGAAATCACATCTAAGCCACTGCCCTGGACTTAGAGATTAGGCGAGGCACTTACATGTTGCATGGAGTTTACCAAACATGCTCTTTTCTCCTTTATCAGCTGGGACAATCTTGTACTGGGTTGTAATAACGAAAGCACTGAGACTGTGGTAGTAAATGCAGAAGTTGATCCAGGGGTGGGACTGCAGGGACATTGGGCCGTGTTGAAATCTGTTTTTTTTCCAAGTACCCCTGCCCCGTCACTTGTCGCTTCACGTAACTTCACTGACTATATTTTGAAAGTTTTACAAAGGTCACATTCAGTTGATTTTACTGTGAAATCCATTTCAAATGCGTCTTCTACCTTGATACTGGTTGAACTGCACACACAAACGGAGAACCACCAAGCTAAAATGACTGACCAACAATACAGTCTTTATCAACCATGCAAGCTTCATGGTAAGCCAAGATTCAAACATGTTAGCCGCTATCTTTCTGTTTTTCTAATGTCAGGAAACTACATTACTTGTTAGAGAGATGAGCATTTGAGTCACCTAGGGGTACTGAGCATAGAATCTGCAAATGTGAATAATTAGATATGAGTAAGTTTGACACATTGCAACAGCAATTGTAGAAACTGTAGAACTGTGATTTTATCAGTTGAGTAACAAGAACGTTGTTTATTTCTGGGTTTTGCTTGAATTGTGACAGAGTTCGGATGTTATGACATTTTTGAAGTCATATCAGTTGCAAGGAGGGAAGAACATTCTCCATCATTGCTGAGAATAAGTCTGGATTTGAAAATGAATTAAACCAAAGTGTATTTGGAAAATGTGTTCATATTATTACTGAACTGTATTGCAATGTATTTGATCATACATGGACAGTAAATTGAAATTGCTTTATTCAAGTCTTTGTATTGTGTGTGCCAATTTTCACTGCAGAGTTTCTTGCTTGAACTTCAATGGATTTAGTGAATCTTTGTGGCCTTTCATTTTGAAAATTCCTAGATCTGCCCTGAATACGTGAAACTTACCATAAATTCAATGTTTACTAGTAGGTTTTAGTTATTTGGCGCTTGAAAATAAAGACACCTCTTTGTTTTATCAAGTGTTAGAATCAAACGATTTACATCTGGTGCATCTCACCGTACATTTAATTACAAATATTTAATAGACCAGTAGAACACGGACATATCCAATTATGGAAAGTCACAGTGCAGTTTTTATGATACACTGCCAGCAGTAATATCATATTGTTAGTTGGGAGTGGCATGAAGCAGAGGATTGTGTGGTGAATGGCAGGCTTTGCTGACAGTGGCTGAGATGTAGCTATCCTGGCAGAAGTGCACTGCCTCAGTCAGCATGACGAGGAGAGATGGAAGTGACAGGGATCCGTGGGGTGAGTGGTGAAACATGCAGCATATAATGAAATATTCACTTGGGGTGTAAAAGCACTAAATGTTTTCACTGTTATTATCACTTGCCCAAAGCCTGATATCATCTGTGCAAGCCCAGCAGGCTAATTGACACATTTTTGATGTGATATTTCGGCAATCAAACAGCATTGAAATGTAGACTGAAGGGGGCAGGGCTTCAAAGTAATGTCACTGAATAATCTTACTTAGGAGATGCAGTTGGTGAAAATATATAAAAAAAAAAAAAAACTATATATATATATATATATATATATATATATATATATATAAAGTTTGTGAACCCTTTAGAAATTTCTATATTTCTGCCGAAATGTGACCTAAAACATCATCAGATTTTCACACAAGTCCTAACAGTAGATAAAGAGAACCCATTTAAACAAAAGAGATAAAAATATTATACTTGATCATTTATTTATTGAGGAAAATGATCCAATATTACACATTAGTGAGTGACAAAAGTATGTGAACCTTTGCTTTCAGTATCTGGTGTGAACCCCCCCGTGCAGCAATAACTGCAACTAAACGTTTCCTGTAACTGTTGATCAGTCCTGCACACCGGCTTGGAGGAATTTTAGTCCATTCCACCGTACAGAAGATGGGCCAGGTCCATTGGCCCAGATCCAGCAAAACAGGCCCAAACCATAATCCTACCACCACCATGTTTCACAGATGGGATAAGGTTCTTATGCTGGAATGCAGTGTTTTCCTTTCTCCAATCATAACGCTTTTCTTTTAAAACCAAAAAGTTTTATTTTGGTCTCATCCGTCCACAAAAAATGTTTTTGGAGAGCAGTGGCTTTCTCCTTGCAACCCTGCCATGCACACCATTGTTGTTCAGTGTTCTCCTGATGGTGGACTCATGATCATTAACGTTAGCCAATGTGAGAGAGGCCTTCAGATGCTTAGAAGTTACCCTGGGGTCTTTTGTGACCTCGCCAACTATTACACGCCTTGCTCTTGTTGGTCGACCACTCCTGGGGAGGGTAACAGTGGTCTTGCATTTCTCCATTTGTACAAAATCTATTTGACTGTGGGTGTGGAGTTCCAAACTCTTTGGAGATTTGTGCCCGCCAAAACATTACACGCCTTGCTCTTGTTTGGTCGACCACTCCTGGGGAGGGTAACAGTGGTCTTGCATTTCCTCCATTTGTACACAATCTATTTGACTGTGGGTTGTTGGAGTCCAAACTCTTTGGAGATGATTTTGTAAACCTTTCCAGCCTGATGAGCATCAACAACTCTCTTTCTGAGCTCCTCAGAAATCTCCTTTGTTTGTGCCATGATACACTTTCACAAACGTGTTGTGAAGAGCAGACTTTGATAGATCCCTGTTCTTTAAATAAAACAGGCTGCCCACTCACACCTGATTGACATCCCATTGATTTAAAACACCTGACTCTAATTTCACCTTCAAATTAACTGCTGATTCTAGAGGTTCACATACTTTTGCCACTCACTAATATGTAATATTGGATCATTTTCCTCATTAAATAAATGACCAAGTCTAATATTTTGTTTCATTTGTTTAACTGGGTTCTCTTTATCTACCTTTACGTCTTGTGTGAAAATCTGTTCAAATTTATGCAGAAATATAGAAAATTCTAAAGGGTTCACAAACTTTCAAGCACCACTGTACATACATAGCCATATGTGTACATTCCCTTTATGTATTTATACATAGAAAATGAGAAAGTTTGTGAACCTGTAGAATTTTGTAGATTTCTGCATAAATATGACCTAAATAATCATCAAATTTTCACACGACCTCTTAAAATAGATAAAGAGAACACAATTAAAGAAATGAGACAAACTATTACTCTTGGGTCATTTGTTTTTGTGGAATTTCATCCAATATTACATATTTTGTCAGTGGCAAAAGTAGGTGGACTTTTGCTTTCAGTATCTGGTGTGTGAAGCCTTTGTGCAGCAATAACTGCAACTTAGTTTCTGGTAAGTGTTGATCATTTGGAAGAATAGTAGCCATACAGAACAGTTTCACCTTCAGAATCAGATCCTTCCACAAAGTTAAGGTCAGGACTTTGACATTCAAACACGTTAACATTATTCTTCTTTAACTATTCCTGTTGTGGTGTTTTTAAGATCTGTTATGGTGTCATCTGTATGAAAATTATTTGGAGAGCAAAAGCTTCCTCCTTGCAAGCCTGCTATGTACGCCATTGTAGTTTAGTGTTATTCTGTAGGTGGACTTATGGACATTGACATAAGGCGTTGTGAGAGAGGCCTTTAGTTGCTTAGAAGTAACCCTGGAGTCTTTTGTGATTCGCTGACTATTAAACACTTGCTCTTGGAGTGATCTTTGATGGTCTGCCACTCCTGGTGACTGTAACTTGAATTCCCTCCATTTGCACATAATCTTTCTGTGGATTGGTGGAGCCCTAAGTATTTAGATATTGTTTTGTAGCCTCTTTGTTCATGCCATAATGCACCTCCACAAACATGGGTTGTTAAGATCAGACCTTGATAGATCCCTGTTCTTTAAATACAACAGGGTGCCCACTCACACTTGATGGCCATTCCACTGCCTGAAAACACCAGACTCTAATTTCACCTTCAAATGAAATCCTACACTTATAGGCAGCACAGTGTCGCAATCGGTTAGTGGTTAACACAGTTTCAGAGATCGTCGTCTCCACATGTTTACTCCGGTTTATTCCCACGTTGCAATGACATGCATCAGGTTGCTCTGAATTGTCCCCAGTGTGAGTGGGTCTGAGTGGTATCATTATAACCATGCTCCTGTTACAAATAGCCAGTGATGCTGACGTGATATTAAATATATATGTGTGTGTGTGTGTATATATATAGTATATTTTTGGTTGTACTTAATTTGGTTATTGTGCACTTTATGTATTTAAATGTATTTTTTTTTATATACTATCCATGTCCACAAGGCTTTTGTTCGGGTACTCCCACATTCCAAAGAGATACATTAGGTTAATTGTTGCCTGTAATTTGTCCTACTGTGTGTGTGTGTGTGTGCGCGTGTGCGTGTGCGTGTGTGTGTGTGTGTGTGTGTGTGTGTGCGTGTGCGTGCGCCCATAGTAAACTTTGTCTGTAAGTGGAACAAGATGTATTTGGACTTATTATAGCAATGCAGACCTGTTGTATAGAAATTAAGTTGCTTGAATTATACCACTCATTTATATAATTTTGAAAACAAGTCACTGACTTCATCATATATTATTCTCATGAATGCAACTTAGAAAACTTTCCTAATTTCTTGTTTATAATAATATGTTATACAATGTGAGACATATTAAACATCATATTGTGTTTTATGTCAGTTGAATGCAAGAATGTATTTATTGGACTTGCAAATTGATGTAATTCTTGATTTCTATCTGTAGCGCTGATGAGATTATTTATAGAGAACTATTGAAATGCATATTCTATTAACCAGTCCCAGGTGGTACTTAAAAAAAAAAGTAGTTTGTTCAGGTATGTACACCTGATAACAAAAATCAGACAATTTGGGGTGTTTTATTGAACTGTATTAAGGCTGCCTTGTTATGAATGTGTGCTAACTCAAATTACAAAGGGACAGCCGTTATTATCATTTTACATCAACATAAATGCAAAACAAAAAAAGTATATCTCTAGGATCTTGCTCCAAAGTTCTAATCTCTAAGTCATGTAACAGTCATACTGGCATCTTGACTTGATTGGTCCTCAAAAAATGTTCTATTTCCCACCCACTCCATATAAATTTCTAGATATACACTTATGATTTGCATACACTTCACTCAATGCATAGTGTGAAATACAGAACTACACCATATAACAGTTACAGTGCATGCTCCTTAATCTGTGTTTTCTTTTGTAATGTAATTCTGTATACCACTTTTATGCTGATGTTTACAGAATAGGGCTGTGGAACCTACAGAAATGTCTGACAGTGTACAGTACTCTAACTCTGGTTGGCACACTAATGTGGGTTTTAGTGAATTGCTGGTAAAAGCTGTATGAAAGTCTGCCCTGTGGAGGACTGAAGAAGGAAAGGCTTGTTACCCTGCAGCCATGGTGCAGAGAGGAAGCTGCTTGGTCTGGCCTCAGGCTATTACCTCAAAGGCAGGCTTTCAGACCAACTCGTCTTTCCACTAGTGGGCTACTCATCAGGCTTTTGTTGATGTTGTTGTGGCCTCTTGACAAGTGTCCTGTGGAATTCCTTCCAAAGTACTCTCATAAATGATGAATCCCAGGAAATCCCAAAGAAACATGTGTAAAACACATTATCAGACTGAATACATTAATATCAAGTGTGACTTTATTATGTTTAGCTTTAGATGAAATGTAGCTGTTTTTTTTCACCAACTCCAACATACACATTTCAGATGTTCTCAAAAATCCCTGTTTTCATTCAGAAAAGGCTATCTCCCTGTAGCAGAGCCTAGTTGCTAAGTGCTTTTGAGTGCCGTCAGATGAGTGCAGTGATCCTACAGGCTAAATATATGCTAGTTCTAGCTGTAGCACCAGCAGAGTATCTGGACCTCTTTCACGGTCAGTGTTTCTCCAGATCAGCTTTAGCAGCCCAACCACGTTGACGTAGATTAGCCTGTTTGGCCGTGACACTTTTCTGAAACATTAATGGCCTTCAGTTCAGGAGAGCAAAATGAGATTGGGCAAATTCCTAAAATATTTAAAGTGTAGCCGTGTTAAAGCTTTTACTAGGGGTGGGGTGGGCAGGGGGGCACGGCACGTCAGGAGCGAGGTAAAAGCCAGTAATTGGCATTCCATTCTGCCGTTCCATTCTGGTGCCACTCAGTGAGTGCAGTGCTCAGGCTTGCTCTCTTCCACTCCAGCGCTGTCACCAGCACATACCCTCTCATGCTAGCACAGATCTGCTATGACAGTGATGTTCCTGTCATACAGACTTTCTCATTTCAGGGCTGATAGGTTATTGTAGAGAGCTGCTGAGGGACCCTACCTGATTAACGTCAAAATTATAAGCTATAGAACTACGTTACTACGTAACTACGGTAATGCAGGCAATCACAAGAACAGTGCACAATGAAGGGCATCAAACAACATCAATGTACACTACGCCTGATCTTCATTGTGTACAGCTTTCAATTCCTAAAAGCCTGCACAACCACTCATGGAGTGACATTAAATTGCAAAAATGTCCAGACTTGGCTAGACATGGTTAGACGTGGCTTGTTCAAGCCACAGTCCCAAGCAGTATTGAAGCTTCTTTTTCATTGCAGTGAGCAATTAGAACATTTAGACTCAGTTCAAATCCCACTTTTGCCAAGCTGAAGCTCTTGGGTCCTTGAGCAAGGCCCTTACCCCACAATTGCTTGTATTGTAAGACTGTATCAGATGTAAATTGCTCTGGATAAGGGCGTCTGCAAAATGACATAAATGTATATGGTTTTGCTAATACTTTAATAGTTTGATATTGTATTAGTTTTTCAAGGTATGTACATATTGTTCATTCTAATAAACATTTACCTGGAATGTAATTTTAATAAAATGTTAAACTTTTACTTTATTTTACTCTTGTTTTAAAATTTTATTTTATGTGCTTGCCTGGCTTCAGTAGAATCTACTTGCCTGCTTCTGTATGGTTTTATACGTTACACTGCTAACTCACTATATGCTGCTTAGACAACTGCATGAATGTATAGGTGTACATGTGTTCCTAACTTAAGTGGTCAGTGGGTGTATATGGTTAGTGGCTAAAACACAGAACACACTAAACATATGAAACTTTTCAGGCATTTAAGAGACGTTTTAATTGTTGACCAGCAAAACAATCCTACTGAGCTCTGTGAGCATTTTAATAATGTCTTTATGGAATTAATATAACAGTCACTGGATTACATTTGCATTTAATTTCCTTATTTTGCTTATTCTTCTATCCAGGCATGACCCTTTACTTATTCCTGGAAATGATCAGATTGAGAATATGGACGCTAGTGTGAAGAGATATGACTCCACTGGAATGTTTCACTGGTGTCCATCCAAAGACATTGAGAAGGTCATTCTGGTGGGTACTGTTTGAGAAATCACACACATGTTCTTAGACGTGTTTTCACTCTTCTCTTAAACTTGTATTCTCAAAAGTCCATTATTTGCCAACTGTGAACTGTGGTGGCTCAGTAGTTAATGTAGTGGGCTGTGGATCTGAAAATCCATGGTTCAAATGCCACCTCTGTTAAGCTGCCGCTGTTGAGTCCTTGAGCAAGGCTCTTAATTGCTTGCATTGTAAGACAGCATCAGTCACTGGATAAGAGCATCTACTATATGTAAAGTAAATAACATTTACTAGATGGATAAATAAAACTTTTCAAGACAAAAAAGGTCCCTTTCCTTTTCCAATCTGTTGTCTGTTGTAACACCAACTGACAAATTTGGAGACAGCACATTAATTTGCACAGCTTGTAATATGCTTGTTTTTTCTTGCACTTGTCCACAGACTCGGAGTGAGGCCTCCATGACAGTGCTGAGTGGACATGTTGTTGTCTGTATATTTGGGGATGTCATGTCTGCTTTAGTGGGGCTGAGGAACTTGGTGATGCCATTAAGAGCCAGTAACTTCCACTACCATGAGCTCAAGCACATAGTGTTTGTGGGCTCTCTGGACTACCTGAGGAGGGAATGGGAAACCCTTCACAACTTCCCTAAGGTCTCTATTTTACCTGTGAGTACTGGGTTAAGCTACACTTTGACTTCTCAGCAAGACAGGTGAAGGCCAAATGGTTTCAGTTGCACTTGAAGCCTGTGTTTCTCTGTTTCTTTCTGCAGCCCTCCACCATCACTGCCAAATGGTAGCGGTGTGAAAAACTGGCACAACTCTCTACTGTAGAGATTGTTATAAACATTTTGGCTCAATATTAAGAGTACCCAAAATGCTGCCATAGGCAAGGACTACCCTTTACAGAGAGCATCTCCACATGCCTCAGTGCATAGTTGAATCAGTTGGTTGTCACTGCCTTTTAAAGGAGTACTCCCTAATCTTTAATTTATTTTCTTAATTATTCTCTCTGTTTCTCTGTTTCTCTCTCTTTGCTGAAGGGCACACCATTAAGTCGAGCAGATTTAAGGGCTGTAAACATCAACCTCTGTGACATGTGTGTTATCCTGTCAGCCAATCAGAACAATATTGATGATGCTTCACTGCAAGACAAGGAATGCATCTTGGCATCACTCAACATCAAGTCTATGCAGTTCGATGACAGCATTGGGGTCTTGCAGGCTAATTCCCAAGGTAAACAGGGGCCTCGGACACTTCAGCACATGCCAGTGAGGAGACAGGGCTCTGCAGCATCAGTCTGCTGGACTCCAAAACGTGATTAGTGCTATATGGTTGAAAATATTAATGGCTTCAATCTACTGAAACAGATACATAAATGACAAGTGCATTCTTGTGTCCAATCCTATTAATTTTCCATCAAAACAGTTTTACAGATTATCACATTTTTTGCGACAAAAATGCCAGGTTATACACCCATGTCAAACATACAGTATACATAGCAAAGCAAACCATGTAAATGTAATTATATTGTATTACGGTACATTATTACATTTATTATACCCCACATACAGTATTATTATTATTATTATTATTATTATATTTATCATAAATCATGGTTAGACAGGTTTAGATTACCATGTCAGTGATAAACAATCATCAGCAATTGTGCTCCAAACCAGAGCATTGTGGCATTGAAATAATGGATTAAGGCTGGTCAGTCTGTATGTCAATCAAGTAGAATCTTGCTGTAAGAGCATTGATGATCATGGACGGGCCCACTGGTTTGACCATGCAACCAAGGTGTATCTAAACATGATGAAGATGAATGTGTAACGAAAATAAAGAACCCGAACTTGATTTATTCAGTTCCACAGTGTGAGTCAACTGACGTTACCCAGATAAAGTCTGTGCCAGCTCAAATTGTACAAGCACAAAGCCTAGATGATTCAGGTGGTGATTGAAAGGGATTTCCAGATACTCCCCGGTTTATGATGGGGATACGTTCTGACAAATCCATCACAAGTTGAATTTATTGTAAATTGGGGAGTCTAATATACAGTGGGGCAAAAAAGTATTTAGTCAGCAACTGATTATTCAAGTTCTTCTACTTAGAAAGATGAGAGAGGTCTGTAATTTTCATCATAGGTACACTTCAACTATGAGAGACAAAATGAGAAAAAACTCACATTGTAGGATTTTTAAAGAATTTAATTGTACTTATGGTGGAAAATAAGTATTTGGTCAATAGCAAAATACTTTGTAACATAACTTTTGTTGGCAATGACAGAGGTCAAACGTTTCCTGTAAGTCTTCACCAGGTTTGCACACACTGTAGCTGGTATTTTGGACCATTCCTCCATGCAGATCTACTCTAGAGCAGTGATGTTTTGGGGCTGTCCTTGGGCAACACGGACTTTCAACTCCCTCCACAAATTTTCTATGGGGTTGAGGTCTAGAGACTGGCTAGGCTAGACTGGCTAAGAAGTGTACCTATGATGAAAATTACAGACCTCTCTCATCTTTCTAAGTAGGAGAACTTGCACAATCAGTGGCTGACTTAAACACATTTAAACATGACCACGACCATGGCTTTTCCCAGCATTCATCATTCATCACTCATGCCACGTGACTCTCTACGTAGTGCCGAGTGCTGGAGAGCATCGTAGTTTGGGAAAAATACTTAACATAAAGGTTGCTTTATAATAAAGTATTTAATTTCTTATGTAATTTATTGAATAACATTTTGAAAGTGAAAACAAAAAAACAATTATTGCGCAACCACTTCTTTTCCTCACTGCATTTCCCAACGCTCATCACTCCCTCCACTTGACTCCCTATGTCATGCACTGCCGACTTCCACATCCGAGCGCGGGAGGGTACTGTATATACTGTGTATACTATGTATCGCTTGCCCAGGAAAATTAGAGATTCAAAATTCAGAGTATGGTTTCTGTTGAATGTGTGTTTATTATTGGATTTCCATCGTGAAGTCGCAATATTAAATCGGACAGTCGTCCAACGGGGAGTACCTGTATTTGCCATTATCTGCAGGAATGAAACAGTACTAATGGTAAAGGTAAAATGAGTCTGTTTATGGCTGATTGTCAGTGATGGCTCATTGGGATTATGTTGATTTTTCTTAGTTAATCTAGTGGTGTTGTATAGTGGTAAAGGTATCTTTTTATTTTTATTTGTTTATTTGCACATATCTTTTGTTTCTTTTCTTGCTCAACCTGACAGGATGCATATGAAATGTTAGAATGTCATCTTTGTGATCTGATTCACTGATACCTTACATTTTCTGGGTTGTCATTAGAAGCTATGAGACAAACAGCAGTACACTGAAAAGGTGAAAGCACCAAAGATCCAAATTTAAAAAAGGAACAGTGTTAAATAACACAGTTTAATCATGCTTATGTTCACTGAATGTACAACACACGTTGTGTGTGTGTCGTATATCTGCTTTAATTAAAGTGCTGCAAAAAAATCCCAAATATCACACTGCATACTCTACATTATTTGCCTTGGTTAGTAGGGCTGCAGCAGATTTGTTTGCAGACAAATTGATTTGAACAGATTGTTTACGCATTCAGATAAACATGTAACCCTCTTGTGCCCATCAGGATTCATCATCATTAAGCAGGCACTACAAATCAGCAACACCACTTCTTCAGCTGCTCTTCATTACGCAAATTACACAGCCCACACAATCTGGCACGCAACAATTAAGATTTCAACTGTTATTGAGGAGCCACTTTTTCATAAATCGTTGAGGCCAATTCCTTTACCGTGTTATTTTTTTGAGAGAAATGAGTGAGGCCAAGCAGGACTGCTCCTTGTTACACAGCAGTAAACTGTTCGTTTGTGTAGAATTGCTCCCTCATGTCATGGCTGATTATATACCTTAATCATTCTGTTTGTGGACAAGATGCAGGAAGCAAGGTTTTTATTGCTCTATATATTCATTCATTTAAACATCTGGTGCATTGAGCTACAGAAGAACGTATTTATTTAATTAATTTCATATCATCACTAAATGTCCCTTTATATGTATGTGCTTTACACATTAAATATTCTCTTATAAATGTAGAGTTTAAGAATATGCGATGGATTCGTGTCCCCAACCTGTGCCACTTTTGAGTCTATTGTCAACACCTTACTTCTTAATGCAGGATATAGATATTATAAGGTGTGTAATACCAAAGAAAGTTAGCTAATTACTAGAGTAAAGTACAGTGGGGCAAAAAAGTATTTAGTCAGCCACTGATTGTGCAAGTTTTCCTACTTAGAAAGATGAGAAAGGTCTGAATTTTTCATCATAGGTACACTTCAACTATGAGAGACAAACTGAGAAAAAAAAATCCAGGAAATCACATTGTAGGATTTTTAAAGAATTTAATTGTAAATCATGCCGGAAAATATGTATTTGGTCACCCAAAAACAAGCAAGATTTCTGGCTCTCACGAACCTGTGGAAGAAGCTCTTCTGTCCTCCACCCGTTACCTGTATTAATGACACCTGTTTGACCTCGTTATCTGTATAAAGGACACCTGTCCACAGCCTCAAACAGTCAGACTCCAAACTCAAGACCACAGAGCTGTCGAAGGACACCAGGAAGTAAAATGTAGACCTTGCACCAGGCAGGGAAAGGAGTGAATCTACAATAGACAAGCAGGTTGGTGTGAATAAATCAACTGCGGGAGGCAATTGTAAGAAAATGGAAGACATACAAGGACCATTGATAATCTCCCTCGATCTGGGGCCCCAATACAAGAGCTTATCCTGTGGGGTTCAAAAATGATCATGAGAACGGTGAGCAAAAAATCCCAGAACTACCACGGAGGGACCTGATGAAGGACCTGCAGAGAGCTGAGGACCCAAAGTAACAAAGGCTTACCATTAGTTACACACTACACCGAGAACTCGCCTTGTTTGGAGGAAGAAGAGTGCTGAGTTGCACCATACCTACTGTGAAGCATGGGAGTGGAAAACATCATGCTTTGGGGCTGTTTTTCTGCAAAGGGGACAGAGCGACTGATCTGTGTGAGGGAAGAATGAACGGGGTCCATGTATCGTGAGATTTTAAGCCAAAACCTCCTTCCATCAGTGAGAGCATTAAAGTGGAACATGGCTGGGTCTTCCAGCATGACAATGGTCCCAAACACACCGCTGGGGTAACAAAGGAGTGGCTCCGTAAAAAGTATTTCAAGGTCCTGAAGTGGCCTAGCCAGTCTCCAGACCTCAACCCCATAGAAAATTTGTGGAGGGAGTTGAAAGTCAATGTTGCCACAAAACATCACTGCTCTAGAGGAGATCTGCATGGAGGAATGGGCCAAAATACCAGCTACAGTGTGTGCAAACCTGGTGAAGACTTACAGGAAACGTTTGACCTCTATAATTGCCAACAAAGGTTATGTTACAAAGTATTGAGCTGAACTTTTGTTATTGACCAAATACTTATTTTCCACCATAATTTACAATTAAATTCTTTAAAAATCCTACAATGCAATTTCCTGGATTTTTTTCCCCTCATTTTATTTCTCATAGTTTAAGTGTACCTATGATGAAAATTACAGATTACAGAAATGTACAGAAGTAGGAGAACTTGCAAAATCAGTGGCTGACTAAATACTTTCCTGCCCCACTGTATATGCAAGTTCAACATAACTAGTAACTGGGGATGTGTGTTTCAGACTGGAAACCCAAATTTCATTGCATGTAACACATTTAGAAGCCTTTTACTCAGCCAATATCTTCTAGTTTTGTACTTTGAATACACTGACAAGCTCACTCCTCAATGATTCTTTACACTGAACTCACATGGAGCCTCATTTTAATGAAGTGCAATCAATTGTGACATGCAGTATACATGAAACTAAGCTTGTAACTATAAATACTATGTAGGGAATCACTGATGTCTCCAACAATAAATAAATACAATTGTGTAGAAATAAATAAGAACTACAGGATTTACTGAGAGATGATGATCTATTAAATCATCCATGTTCTCATGACTTCACATGATGTAACTCTCACCTATTAGACCAATTAAAAGGGATTTTAATGGAGAACAGACTCAAGCACACAACATTTTATACTTGTGGGTGAGTTTTACACCTTAGGTAGAAAAATAATTAAGGAGCCCTTGTAATTAACAGTGTAGCTGCACTGTAGATGTTTGGTTTCTATTTGCAGTATTTCAGTGTTTGCAGAAAGCAGATTAAAAAATATTTAGGTGTTTGTTTCCACACTGTAAAATCTGTCAGTATGCAGCAAACTTTTTTATTTTATTTCCTATATTGTATATTGCCACTGCACTGAATTCAATAACCTTTCTTTTTTCTAATGTAAAACCATATAGCTCTGCTGTGCATGTTTTCACTAAACAATGCACTATGCTGTAGTTCTTGTTCATGCTGCGAAGTGAAAATGTTAAGTGATAGTACCTACCCGTCTTTGTTATTTAAAGTGAATGTCACATTTCATGGACATTACGAAAAGAGCCTCCATTTTGTATTGTTCAGATTTTCTGCAAGAGTGTTTACTCAGATTGCCTTTGTTTATGTGATATGTCAACAGGGTGAGCAGGAATTATTTTCTTCGTAGTGTGAAAAATGGGGAAAGTAGGAATGTGTTAGTGTCTTTCTCCTGCTCGAACATCTCTTGACTAAAAGATGCTCACTGAGTGCACAGAATCCTGCACTGCTTTTAAAACTTTCTGACCTGAATCAATTTCTGCATTATGTTTTCCATTGTACAAAAAAGAAACTATATGCTTGCATTTTCTCTAGTCAGCACTAAGTGATGGATGCCAAAGCAGGCCCAATGCATTATGCATATAGCATTACTGATTTAAGGTGTTTACTTGTCAGCTTGAGGAAATGCAAAAGTGTCAAGTCATTGAATTCATAGTCCTGTCACCAGCACTTGTATTTCATGGCTCAGAATTGTGTTTTCACATAAAAGGGTTTCAGGATCCACTTCACCAATTTATGGTAACAAAATGAACTGCATATAAAATTTATATCTGGCAGTTGATGGAAGGCCGCAACTGCCAAATATGTCTCAACTGACCCCTAAAAGCTGAATATCTGCTGCAGTGTTTAAGATGGGAACTGTTCCCGTTCCATTATGCCATCTTTGATGGCACTCATTTTTTTCCACAGCAGTTCCAGTTGCAGTGTTTATTCCTCACCATGCAATCCTATTATTTACACTTAAACAGTAGTCCAAATTCTTGCTTGATATTAAAAATTTAGAATTTATTCCAGTCACTGTAATAAACTGAGATCATTATCTCTTCTTGTCACCTTCAGGTTTTACACCTCCTGGAATGGACAGATCATCTCCAGACAACAGTCCAGTGCACGGCTTGGTTCGCCAGGCATCTGTCACCACGGGCTCCAACATCCCCATCATAACTGAACTAGGTAAGCCATTAGAGTCCAAACCAGCGGTATGAAAGTTGTGACAAACTTGTATCTCTGTTGTCGTGTGCCTGCTATGTGCTTACGTGGTTTTCTGCAATATTCAGCTAAATAGGTCAGGCAAGTGCTTAACAACATCTCCTTTAATGCGTCAAGATAGCTGGACTTGCATAGACGCAAAAGGAACCTTTTAAAATGGGTCCATTTATTAATAACAAAGACAGTGGTAGTATTCCCGGAACACATGGAACTCATGAAAGTTTCAAATCTCAAAGGGCACTAAAGCACACGGGACTGGCCACTCTAACTCTCTACTGACCCAATTACAGTGCATTCAGTGGAAGGGGCCGCAACCCAAGTAGCATTACACACCAAACATGCTTAACTTCCAGTGGCTTCATATGGAATCAGGTATCACCCATGAGGAGTTCCAGAGGCCCACATCACAGATGCGAGAGTTCAGTGCTGTCAAGAGTGGCCAACACTATAAGAAACCTCAGGAAATATATGTGGATGTTTTAAGGCTTTTGCCTACATACATCCTAATCCCATCAACTGTTCTTTGGTTTTTGTCTTTCAAATACGTTTCCGCTCTAGCACTGAAAGGCTAAAATCCACATGTCATGGAGGCAGGCTCTGTTTACCAGTTAGGCACAGATGTTTGGTATCTCGCTCTGCACCTACAGATGCTGTGCCCCTCTGAAAGCAGATACTGTACCTTTAGATTTCTAATCCCACCGCTGATATGATTCTCTCATTGATACTTTTTTTTACATGCCTTTGAAATTGTTTCAGTAACAATCTCCCCCGACATTGTTTTATCATCATTAGCTAAGCCTGGCAAACTACTGCCTTTGGTTCCATTCAGTCAGGAAAAAAAGAGTGGAACCAACATACAAATGATAACAGAACTGGGTAAGCTGTGCCATTGTCCTCCACTGCGCTAATGCTCTGCCTACTTCATTGGCTTGTCTTGATTTCCCTGGCTGCAGACAAGGCCCGCTCTCATGGCATCACATTTTTATTCTCCGTTCTGGTTGAAATTGACTCTCTTGTTTTGGACTTTTTATGATTTTTTTTCCCTTTCTTAGAGCATCACTAGACCTTTGATCATGTGAGTCTGTCCTTGTGGCTGTTTCCAAAGCATCTCCCTGCTGTTCATTTCTGTAGCCTAGGATCTTTTTCATCAGCAGCCTGTCTGAAAGACTGACATTTCTCTTCCAAAGTTCACAGGAAGTCTGGATAAGAAATCAAAAAATCCCTCCAGATAAAACCTTCCTTTGAGCTGTTTACTTTTATATATTTATTTTGGAGCTGGTCCTAATCTCTAAAGTATACATTTTGAAGAGGGGTGAAACAAAGATTTGTATGAAGGTGTGTTCAAACAGAACAGAGTTTTAAGGCATTTTCCTCCCTCAAACACTGGCTACTCTGGAAATACTCTCAAAGATTCAGAACTTGCGTGATTTGCCGTTGCTGAACTACGCTTTTATTTAGCTTTAATGCTGATGAATTCATTATTAAGAAAACCGAGTAATTGGATTATGTTGACATTTCTGGAGTATCTATTTTTCCTCACTGGTTATGTTATTCATCCTTGTTTTTGTTTATATTATACCAAGCATACAGTTTTAACCATTTAAACTTGAATGTGATGTTATCAAACCTTTGTAAATATTCAAGCTACGTCTTTTGCAGGAACAGTAATGCAGTATTCCATGAATGTTTACTGTATTGTTTCTTTAAATCATTTTTTTCAGGCCGCATGATCCCTGAAATGCATGGTTGTTTATCGTCATTATTTATTTTATCCCTAAGCAGTATGCAGTAACCTAGATGTTTAGTGTGATATATCTTTTCAGTTTTATACAGCAGTAAAATACATTTATTTACAGAATCAGTTACTGACATATGTTAGATATTATAGATTCTGCCTTATTAATCTGTGATTCACCTATTGGCCCTTTGCATGATTGTAATGGTGTGTTTCTGTGTCGTAGTGAATGATTCGAATGTTCAGTTCCTGGACCAAGATGACGATGATGACCCAGACACAGAGCTGTATTTAACCCAGCCCTTTGCCTGCGGGACGGCTTTTGCTGTCAGCGTGCTTGACTCACTTATGAGCGCTGTAAGTTTATTATTGATCCCCCTCAAATATATTACTCCCACTGCAGTGCTACAGACAGATTTACTGTGTCGTGAAAAGATGTTTTTTAATTCATCACACATACCAGAGGGTAGCCACAGCAATAACAAGAGACCTTGGTAAAAAAGAATCCAGTTTATTAAAACTAGGCCATATTTCTAAACAGCTTGAAATAATATTGTGTGCATTTTTGATCATGTTTTATTTTATTTGATGTAGAACAAAACATTAATGATGTATTACAAGTATTACAAAACAAAAGAATTCCAAGCAGTCCCCATTCTCCATTCCACGTCTTTATAGTCAGATTTTCACTCATTCTGGTTTCGCTGTTTATATTTACTTAAAAATACCATGTTTAGCGTTGTATTTAATAGGAAGAGTTGCATCGGATGATAGGAAAATGCAGTTTTCTTTATGAAAGAAACAAGAAATGCTTTTCATGTTTACTCTTGACTAGCGTTGTGCTTTGTATTGTTGAGACCAGTCTGCGTAAAATAGCTTAATGATGGACTGTACAAAATACCTTGTCAAAGTTCAATTTTTCTCCCATCATGGGGTCTTGTATAGAATTCTACGATGGCATCTCCTGATTTCTTGAAGCTAATCCTCTGAAATAGTGTAAAGGAAACAGGAAACCTCAGGCTCTGCTGCACTCAGGCGTAGGCCTTGAGCGTTACTGGTAGACAGAGGTTCATAAATGAAACGGCGCATTGATCAGACAGTACTGTCAAATGCAGTGACATCAAAAGGAAAGTTGTTGCCAAGACTCCTGATATAATGTTTCATGAAATGAACTTCAAGTGCCTTATTAGATCTTTTAACAAGGTAAGTGCTTGAGCTCTCTTTAATGGCACACCTCGACACATAGGTGGGCTCCTGTGAGCTCCGAAAGCTTTAATCTCCAAATAATGTCATTGTAGTTAGTGAGAGACCTTTTCTCTCTTTCCTTCTCTTTCTTTTGCATTTTTCCTCTTACCTACAACCACGGCTGCCCCCCTTATCCTCATGATGACTAAATTCTAGTGCCTTTCACTTTGAGTGAAGTTAGAACAAAGCAGCCTTCAAGTGTGTTCCACTCTGGACAAAGGTGAAGCTGGCTAATAGACAGCTCTCATCTATCATTCAGCTGAATGGTGCTGTCAGGGGCCTGGAGAGGTGTCACTCCAATACACAGTCAGAATCCCACCTCCCGCCGCCGCTCAGGCCAGCACCTGTCTCTCTCTCTTACTCTCAAACACACAATATACACACATGCGAATATATACTCAGATAGACATGGTAAATGGACCTGCCTCTGGCAACAATACACAATTGGCACTGTGCAACAATGCAACGGATGTAGAGGTGTGGAAGTGTGTCAGTTTTGTTCCGTGCAAAAAGACAAAGAGGCAGAAATAACACGGAGGCAAAGTCAAAGCAGTTCTCTGCTGTACTAAGTCTTATGGTATTCATTTTGCACATCGTGATAAGCATGTTGCCTAATTTTCAAAGAACATGAGTGCATTAATTCCTGAGTACTGTGCATCTGGTTATGAGGCTCACCCACTGGCTTCATCCTGAGATCCATAAAGATAATTCGTTCTAGTAATGATAATTGATACAATGGTAGGTATCTGGTGATACTGTGTGTAAAACGGCCTCCTGTTAAGCATGGCTGGTGATATCAAATGAATGTAGAAATGGATAGGAAAAAACAACAACAACAACAGCTGGCTTAATTGCATTGCTGCGTTTCTTCCTGTCGTGGGGAACACGATGCAAAGAGACAGATCAGGGTCTAGATAACAAGGCTCAGAATGGTTTCAGAATCCTTGCTGTCTTCCACCGTGACTCTAATGGTGCTGCTGTCCATATCCCTAACCTCATCTTGGCAGACGTACTTCAACGACAATATCCTGACACTGATCCGGACGCTGGTGACGGGAGGGGCCACGCCAGAGCTGGAGGCACTGCTGGCAGAGGAGAACGCGCTGCGCGGAGGCTATAGCACACCACAGACGCTAGCTAACAGGGACAGGTGTCGCGTGGCACAGCTCGCCCTCTACGATGGCCCTTTCGCAGACCTGGGGGTAAGTGGATGCTTAAGAAGAGCTGACAGCTTTTGCCACTTTCCCCAACAGCACATGCTCCCCTATCCCATGCTTTTACTGACCACTAATGCAAACTGAACATGCTGTGCATGCTTAAAAGGCCCAGAGAGTGTGTGCACCAAAACAGTTGACTAAAGCTCTCCCAAACTACAGCAGGGCTTGAACGTTTGTGAACCCTTTAGGATTTTCCAGAGAAATATGACCTAAAACATCAGACTTTCACACAAGTTCTAAAAATAAAGAGAACCCAATTAAACAAAAGAGACAAAATATTATACTTGGTCATTTGTTTATTAGAATAATCAAATATTATATATCTGTGACTGGCAAAAGTATGTGAACTAGTATTGGCAATTAATTTAAAAGTGAAATGAGAGTCTGTTTTCAATGACCGAGCTAAGAATTTTTTGTGAGTGGGCATCCTGTTTTATTTAAAGAACAGGTGTCTAGGAATGTCTGATTTTCACAGCACATGTTTGTGGAGGTGAATCATGACACAAGCAAAGGAGATCTCTGAGGATCTAATATAAAAGGACTTTTGATGCTCATCAGGCTAGAAAAATTTACATCATCATCTCTAAGGTTTTTGGTCTCCAACAATCCACAGTCTTTGTTCACAGATTGTGAACAAAGTGAGGAAATTCAAGACCATTGTTACCCTCCCCAGTAGTGGTTGACCAACAAAGATCACTCCAAGAGTTTCTAAGCAATTAAAGGCCTTGCTCACAATGCCTAATGTTCATGAGACCGCTATCAGAAGAATGCTGAACAACAATGGGTTGCAAAGAGAAAGCCACTGCTCTCCAGAAAGAGCATTGTTTCACATCTACAGTTTGCTAAAGATCAAAATAGAAAGCTCAAAATATTGGTTTAAATTAGAGGAGTTATGTATGGACAAAGGAAAGGACTGTATTCCAGCATAAGAACCCTATCCCATACATGAAACATGGTTTGGGTCTCTTGCTACATCTGGTCCAGGATTGCTTGCCTAAAGCAACATGTCGGGACACCTGACACACAAATGAATCCGCCCAGATACTGAAAGCAAAGGTTCGTATACTTTTGCCTCTCTCAGAGATATAATTTTCTTCAGTAAATAAATTTCCAAGTATAATATTTTATCTCATTTGTTTAATTCGGTTCTCTTTATGTACTTTTATTATTTATGTGAAAAACTGATGATGTATGTTGTAGGTCAAACTTTTGAGTACCAATGTATCCATTGTATTTTTACATGCATTATAAGCTCTGTGTCCCATTCTCTTGAGTTTTGGGGCCTTCTCATTCCAAGTGACATACTGTGTTTTATCTGAATATTTTTGAGAAATACTTAAATAATTGTTGGTCTCTCAGTCTTTTTTATTAACAGCTGCCCAAAATAACAATTTCTCTTTTTTGATTCTCTACAGGATGGTGGCTGTTATGGGGATTTATTTTGTAAAGCATTAAAAACATACAACATGCTGTGCTTTGGAATCTATAGACTACGTGATGCACACCTGAGTACACCAAGCCAGTGCACTAAAAGGTGAGCTGTCTTTCACTTTAAACATCACTCAGGTCTACTAATTTTTTTTTTTAAATCATTTAAAGATTTCATTCTGTTTTAATGGCAACCAAAACAATTAGCTACAGCAGGGAAACACGGAAGGTTTTATGTAATTAGAGCTACAAATAAAACAAATAACTAACTGTCAATGAATATTTATTGAGTACCGGAATGAACTTAATAATTCAATGCATTTTGTGGTTGTAATATAGAATATATTACATTACATTATATTGTAGAATACAAACAGAAATAATGCAACATTCATTCACTTGTGTGTACAAACCTCATTTCCAGAATAGCTGAGAATTTAGTCAAATGCAGTAGAAACAAGAATCTGTGATTTGTAAATCTCTTGAACCTTTAACTAACAAATTATAATTAAATGATGTGGTTCAGCACTCCGTGCCAAACTTCATGAGAGAATTGTCAGAGAATTGAACATTTTTCAATCCAAGATTGCAAAGAGTTTAAGGCTTTCTCAATCTAACCATACATAACATTGTGAAAAGATCAGGAAATCCAGAGAATGTCAGTACGTGTATGGTAAGGCCAGAAACCAGTGTTTGACCTTCAAGTACTCACTTGGCACTGCATGAGAAGCCATGATGCTGTTGTGATAAATATACACATATAAATATAATGTATAATATGATATAATATAAATATATATTGTATAAGATAAATATACACACATGGTATCAATTGTAAGTCGCTCTGGATAAGGGTGTCTGATAGATGACATAAATGTAAATGTACACACGGGCTTGAGAGTACTTTGGAACACCGTTGTCAGTTGTCACAGTCCGCGGCTGCATCAGGAACTGCAAACTGAAAGTCTGTTATTTAAGGACAAAGACAAATATCAATTCTATGCAGAAATGTCACCAAGTTCTCTTGTCCCAGGGTCATCCCAGATTGTGTGAATTACAGTGGAAGCATGTGCTGTTGTCAGATTAATGTTCCACCTTGTATTTGGGAACAAGGGATGGCCAGCTCTCTGCCATCCAGACTGTTTCATTAGTGAAATGTGCCAACATCTGTTATAGTATGGGGGTGCATCAGTGTCCACAGCCTGGGTGAATTGCATGTGTGTGAAGGGACCATTGATGCGGTGGTGTGCATATGCTGACATCAAGGCAACGTCTTTTCCTGGGACATCCATGGTTATTTCAGTATTTATAGCATTTAGCAGACGCCCTTATCCAGAGTGACTTACAATTAATACAGTTACAATTCAAGCAATTGTGGGTTAAGGGTCTTGCTCAAGGACCCAACAGTGGTGGCTTGGCAGAGGTGGGATATGAACCCTGGACCTTCTGGTCTGTAGTCCCGTATCTTAACCACTAGGTCATTTCAGTAAGACAATGCCAGCCCAACTCTCCATGTAGTACAACATCATGGCTTCATAGATACAGAGTGTGTGTGCTTGTGGCCTGCCTGCAGTCCAGATCTGTCTCTTATTGAAAATGCATGGCACATCATGAAGAACAGAATGAGGCAGTGGTGACCACAGACTCTTGAGAAGTTGAAAGCTTCTATCAGTGAAGCAATGGGTGAGATTTCCACTTGCAACAATTAGCTTTCTCAATTTTCAAATGATTAAAAATTGTATTTATAAGGAAAGGCGATGTAACGCACTGGTAAACATGCCTTTACATTTTTCATTGTGTTGCAGGAATTAAATTATAAATATGTTTGAATTTACAAAATACAATGAAGTTGGTCAGCAAAAACATTTTGGATTGGCGCCCTGTCTAGGGCTGTTCCTGCCTTGCGCCCGGCGCTGCTGGCTAGGCACCGGCTCTCCCACGACCCTGTTCAGGATCAAACGGATAAGAAAGTGATTGAATGAATGAGTAAAAACATTTTCTTTGTTTAGTTGTCAGGTAAATACATTTTCAAGAGAATTAACAAATCACATTGCACATTGCATAATTTCTGGAAACGTTATATGTGTGTTGTCATTCCAATGAATGCTGTTTTTTTGTATCATTAAATCAGGTATTTTGCTCCCACCAACAAGGAAAATATACTAAATTAAGTCCAGTAGTCCAGTAAAGGGATTCTTGTCCAAAAGGTTTGAGTGTTTGAAAATTACTGGATTATTGTTACTATACAATGACACTTCTGTATCTGGTGAAATCAAATTTGAACCCATTGAGACCAAGCTGGAAAAAGGATTGAGAAGCACAAATACAGTTTTTAGTATGTTATACGTATACATTAAAGAGTGAAAGAGACTGCTTTAAAATAATAGATCATTTTTATTTACTTTCTCACTTAGTTACTTCTTGAATTTGTACATGAATGGATTTTTTGAGTTAATTTTTGGGGAAAATGAAAGCAACTACTTGATCAAATATTTCTTCTTATGATTATGTTAATAATAATAGTAAAAAAATCCATATCTTGAATTCTTGTACATTCACAGATATGTCATCACCAACCCACCCTATGAGTTTGAGCTGGTCCCCACTGACCTGATCTTCTGCCTGATGCAGTTTGATCACAATGCAGGTCAGTCACGAACTAGCCTGTCCCACTCGTCTCATTCCTCACACTCATCTAGCAAGAAAAGCTCCTCAGCTCACTCCATCCCTGCCACCAACCGGCCCAACCGCAGCAGCAAGGCCCGGGAATCCCGCGACAAACACAAGTAAGCGCCAAATCTAGCCTCTTCTGCATATACTACGTGTCTGTGCTCCGTGTATGGAAATGCTTGTTGATTGCTGTCGATTGATGTCATTACAGCAAGAGTAATATGTGTGTCGTTTGTATCCAATGCTGCTTGTTATGTTTGTGCATTTGTATTGTGGTTATGTGCATGTGACCCTTGCTCTGAACCCACATTAGACCCATTAGTGCATTGACTCATCTCAGCTACACCCTTAATTCAGCACCATAGCAGCACTGGCCTATGTCTAACTGGACTACTTAATGATGCAGTGCAATAGCAGGGCAATCGGAGAACCAAATTATAACATGAATACACTTAAAAGACCATGTTTAGTATTTATAAATCATTAAACAGAACCTCTAAATGTCTTCCTGTGGTGTATTATTGATATCTGACTGTGTGTTTGTGCACTAATATTTGTATATAAAATATATACAAATATTTCTTGTTGTTATTTGTGTGGTATGGATTTGTAAGACTTTTCTGACATGACCTAAGTCCTTAGGGCTATTTGTAATAGCGGAGGAATAGACAACACAAGTCCACTGACTGTTGTCTTTTTTCATTGTCTTTGTGTGTGAGCCGCAGTTGCATGTCCATGTTGACTTGTGTTGGCTGTGTGTTTGGTAGTTTTGAAATTGTTAGTGTGGTTGTAGAGCTTTTAAGATGGTGTGTTGGGTTTTGTCAAATTATGTGATCCTACAAATTCTTTACAGATACAGAAGCTGTGATGGTGATGGTTTTGTAGACATTTTAGGGAATGTAGAAACTAATGAACGGGTATTCTTTAGGACATTTCCCACTGAGTTTATGTTTTGGAAAGGAAACATTTTCTGAAAAAAGCCCTGCAACTGCAAGGTTCTATGAGAAACTGGTGTGTTCATAGAATAGTTGTTCTGGGCAAGACAGTTCATTTTGCAGTATTTTACCCTCATAAAATGGAAGTGTTAGCGTATGTACTTACATCCTGTCGTGAAATAAAATTGTAATATTTATCAATATATTGTATAGGAATACATTCAGCTATCAGCCATTATTCATATACAGGCAGGTTGTAATATAATGTAACAGAATGATGTTTTGAGGGGTAGGGGATGTTTTCAAATATTTTAACATCCCAAGGTGATTGTTCCCAAACCATAGCTTAAAATGAAGGATATGGTCATGTCAGTAACATTGTTTTAGACTTGTTTCTCACCTTGAGAACTGCAAAACTTACGTAGACCACTTCTTTTTCTAAAGTGCAACAAGGATGAATAGAATGGGCCAAGGTATGCAAGCTAACAATTATGCATGATATAGCACCTGTGTGAGATCTTTTAATCATGATTCTGTCCATGTGGAACACTGGAATGAGAGAGGATGCTTTATTTTGAAAGGAAATCATGCCTACATTTCACCTTTGCTTTCCGGTAGAAAGCAAATGGCTACTGCTACTGCTTAAGTATTGCCATGCTTAGGATCACCAGAGCATTGCATGTGGTTGATCATCCTCTACCTTTTACCTCTATACCTGAGTTCATCTGATCAATTTCTCTAGATTTAATTCTCTGATTGATTTTCTCGTCCATGTATTATTATTAGGTTTGGTTTCATTGCTAATCTGTTGTGTGACTGCAGGTCTGCGTGGTTTGACTTTATTTCAATACAGTAGTTTGGTGATTTTTGATTGTAGTGGGCTTGATACTTCAGAGCTACTGCTATTCCATGTAAGAGACTGCAAGATACCCAACTCTCAACTCAACTCTCGATTTAAACTGGTTCAATCAGAACTTTGTCATCCAAACTGGGGAAGTTGACTGCTAAATGTTCTCCTCTTGGCAGAAGTCTCATCAAAATGTAAGAAAGGAAAACATGATGAGAAACTCAGTCCCTGAGAAATTGATTCTCTTAACTCTTGCCATGCCGGAGGATGTCTCAGGGCGACATAAGTGCTCGTATCAGTAGTGAACTCAGGGGAATAGAGCAAGGTGGCTGACTCGTTGCACCACCGCAGGCACAACTCCACTCACATCAAACGCTTGTGCTATGACACCCTAGCCTGTAGGCCTTCGCTGGCTGACACTCTTGAGCCTGCAGCAACTTTCACATTAGAGTCGGAGTTAGAAATGTTCGAGAGCTCGAAAATGACACTGCCTGTGGGAAGTTGAGCAGGATGAGGACAGAAATTCATCCCACACATGGCTTAAGTCCTCTGTATTTTGACATGCTGTCTCATTTACCAGAAGTTAGAATTAGGAAAAAAAATGTTGAACCCCACAGCAGACTTGACCCTCCATGTTACACAGCATGGTGTACCTTGTTCTTTTAGTCTGTAGTCATCCCGTAGTGTGTTTAGAGCCTGTAAGCGCTTTACATATCTGATATTGTTTCAACAAAAGAGAAACATAGCATTATTAGTCCAACCTGGATTTTCACTCCTTGTTCTTGATGAGTGTCATTTATCCCTGTGTTGTTAGTGTGTTGTATCGTGTTCATCTCTGTCAGCACTGTATATTAATACTGCTCTTTCTATCTGCCCTGCTCTTCTCCTCCTTCCTGTTCTGCCTGGTTTTCTCACAGAAAAGAAATGGTTTACAGATGAACCAGAAAATGCCTACCCAAGGAACATTCAAATCAAGCCCATGAGCACTCACATGGCCAATCAAGTCAATCAGTACAAATCCACTAGCAGCCTGATTCCACCAATCAGAGAAGTTGAAGATGAATGCTGAGGTGCTGACTTTTGACGATACGGAGGGGGTTGGAGCATCCTAACAGATGGGTGGTGGTGATGTTAATGGTTCACTGTACTTCTGCAGCTTGAGGGTTTTGTTGTGATCATGGAAACTGCAAGGGACCTCCTGTGTGTATACCTTTAATGTTGCTTCCATGCTTTTGGAAACGTTTAATTTATGAACACACAGTGATGTACATAATGACAATCAAATAAGGATTGTACAGCGCCCTAGCACTTTTTGAAATTACGTTCAAATGGTAAAGAAGTACTTCCTGTAATTCTTTGCAATATCTCTCGTCTGTAGTGACCTGACTCTGTGAAGAAGGAATTTTTGTTTTTAATGGAGGATCAGGGTCACAGCCATTCAGCTCGTTCTAACATTACCCAAAGAACCTCATCTGATGCAGATTAGCCCCAATAATTGAGCTGTATCCACCCTCATCTGCTTCGTTTTGCACTAAACCTAATGGAGTAGTTGTGGAATAACTTGAGTGTCAGCTGTCCTTTTAATTCTTTGAGTGCAACCTGAGGACCCTGCTGGTTGACTGTCTGCACTTGGAAATGTTGGGGGTGAGGAGACTTGCTGGAGCTCAGTAATGCTGCACACAACATGGACATGTAAAGAAGGAAAGTGAGTTCATTTCCATGCATAAACTATGTCTAGGCCATCATGTATGGGAATGTGTTTGCCATATTCATGTAATAACTTAAGAGGTCATCAGCGTAGCCCTACAAAATTGGCAATACGTTATCAGGATATGCACTACTTTTGTTGATGTCTTTCCATTTATGCTTGACTGCTCGTGTTGACATGGCTGTGAAATTCAAGGCTCATAATGTGTTCTTTGGAAGAGGCACAGGAATCAGATGCAGGTGCCTGTGGTTCTTTTAATAATATACAATGAATGCACTCATATGATGATAATCCCACTATGATTGAGCTTTTAAATCGTATTTAACATTCGTTCTCGCTTGAACTTGGAAGTGTGATGAAAGCGCTGCTCTAAGCACCGAAATGTGTATGTAGTATGCCACATATTGCGAAAAGTGGGCATTATTGGTTCCTCCTTCCACCTAACACTGCCTGACACACAGCTGGCACAGAGGCAGAGATGTGCTTGGATGTTCTCTGTGACCAACTGGATGCCTGAAAACTGAAATCTACATAAGCAAAGCTCAATCATAGTTGCATATTATCATGAAGTGTTTTGCCGTGAGTGTAGTGTTGCTCTGCTGTTCAGCTGGATAGAAGGAGCCTCACTTCAACCTGGAATACAGTTGTTGAGCCTTTATGTGGGACATCTAATAATACATATGTTAAACAGAACTTTGCCTGAAATGTTCTGTTGGATTTATACATAATGTACGTACATAGTTATTTTTTATCCATATGAGCGTATCATTTTGTACTTATTTTTATACATATCTAAGAACTTTATTTCTAAAATGATCTTAAATGCATATTACTAAGGCTACAGTACACACCAGTTGAGTTGTCCATTTTTACCCTAGGCGACAGTGCTTTTAATAGGATAAATAAAAAGTTCATGGGAACTCAGCCCTCCATTTGATTCCTTGAAAAGTGCTTTAGAACTCAAGACCTAGGCTGCTCTAATGGACCTAGTTATGCCAATTAAATTACGTATTCTAGTTTTCATTTTCATTGGCTGAGATAAAAAAAAATACTGATGCAGTACTTAGATGTGAACAGTAGTTTAATTCCAAGTTAAGAAGTGATAGTTGATATCTGACAATGTGCATGAGAATGAGAGATTACCGGTGGCTTGCAGCTACTCTTTTTCTTTAAGGGTAGAATGGATAGCTATCAATGATACTGACCTAAATTAGGTCTCATAAAACACAGGAACATAGTGAAACATTTTACTGTGCATACACCTATGGTTCACGTCAGACTGGGTTGGTAGAAAGGGAAGAATTCTAGATATCCTTAGTCAGAAATGAGCTAAATACCATCTGATGCTAGATAGAAGAAACACATTGCTACAATTTTACTATTGAGATAAAAAAATATGTTTAGTGTCAAAAGTATGCTGTGTAAATTCTGCCCTTTATAGGCCACAATTTATTTTCCGAAGAACAAGGATCTCTGCTTAAATGTTTGTCCACTGGATGTAGTACAATCCTGTTGCCGCCGACTTGGCTCTGTCTTCAAGTGATTTTTAATTGTTAATACATGGATGTTACATTTTGTAGCAAGTAGATTTTTTTTTATGTGAGTAACATGTATGTAAAATTGGATTGTTCAATAACATACTTGCTAGTCTGAAAAAGATCAGACCTAACACAAATAATGAACCACAGTACACATTGGACATTTTAATAGATGATTTATCTAAGATCCTTTTCCTGTAATGAAGCTTGAGTGCATTATAAAAAAAACCATGAAATATGATGGTGAAATGTTAAGATTGACTTGAAGGCTAGTTTCAGAGTAGTTATACTATACTTAAAAGAACATTGGAGTTTACATTCCATTTTGTCAGCTTTTAAGCATTTTATGTTGCAGTAAATACAGTCAGTGTATAAAGCTTTAACCGATTTGTTTACATTTTTTCTTATATTTAAGCCAGTTCCTATAGAAAAATCTGAGAGAAAAATACATTATCATTTAAAATGACATATATCAGTACACATCGGGAATGCTTTATTTCTGTCAGTGCTTTTGAGATTTGTTTTCACAGCTAAAGTCTGTCCATGCAGTGATCAACAAGGCCTGTCTTTCAGCTTGACTATCTTCTCCTGTGTGCAGTAAGATTCTCAGAAGTCCCATGCAGTCTGTCTGTACCTGCTGTTGGGTAAAAAGACATCCCCTATGTATCAGACTATCTATCTATCGTGCCATGATGGTGTCTCTTACAAAGCATCATTCAGTCATGTGTTAGAATGTGGAGCTTTTGGGAACTGGCATCTAATACTGGCATGAAGAACATCCAAGCCATCCATACCTCCATGCCTCCATGCCAGTACAGTGCCAGGCAGTGTGGTTAGATAAAAGGAGGAACAAGTAAAGTCCCACTAAAGCGAAAAGTGGCATCTAAAAAGGTTAAATCATTCACTATTATAAGGCCCGTCCTAAGACGTTTGGTTTAGACCATAAGTACACAACACAGACTGAAGCAGGAAAAATGACTGAACAATGCTATGTAATACTTGAGTTTGTACGTGTGTATGCATCACCCCTTCACTTGTTAAAGAGGCAGATCTCTTCTACTGTAGAGAGTGGGTGGTTCTAAAAATTGAAACTGTCTAGACTTAACGCCTTTGCGAGAATTAAGTCTTAACAATGTGAATTTGCATTGGGATTTAACAGTTTCTATTACAACAAATAAATCCTTTGGGATATTCATTACAGGAAAAAGGAGTGGCTAAATAATGGCTAAATGGAGAAAATGTGATGGTGCTGAGTTGATCTACCTGACTTTGTCAAATATAACCTGCTGATAAGCATACTGTCTTGTACAAAAAGTTTGTACATAAATTGTACATGTTTCTTTTTGTATTTTCTCAAATTAAAATGGATGTATTTGTGTTCTAATTACTGTTGTTATTTCTTTCGGGCTGAAGAATTCAAGTTCAGAATAATAACTGACAAACACAAAGTAGGCTGTTGTGTCAGTCAATTTATAGATTAGGCAGTACTATAATCTGTGTAATTTGTAAAGGTACAGAAATCTTAAATTATAAATTCCATACTCTTATCCAAGTCATGATAACTGACAAATACATTCTGCCTAAGCTAATAACACAAACCAATGTATTAACAATGTGTTAATGTTTCACAGTTCATGCATCTGAACCCTTGTATGTAATAGCGTGCAGAATCTCCTTTAGCAGCAGCAATATGTTCTGTGGCTCTCTGTAGACAGTTTTGCCATTTCTAACATGTTCTAACAAGAACAGCCCTCGTCAGTACCTTGATTGAAAGTTTTGAATTCTGAGTTGGCCATTCTAAAAGACATGTTATTTATTTCTAACATTCTAACATAATAAGCTTCATGTGTTGGACCTCTGCCCTAATATCCTGTAGAATACCTTCTTAAAATGCTTTTACAATGTTCCATTAGTGGTTATAAGCTGGTCCAGAACAGCCCCAAACCTTGATGCTCCCTCCACCATGCTTCATAGTTGGCACGAGAGTTTTGGTGTGCATGGGCCGTGCCAGTTCTTTCTCTAGAGGTAAACACTGGACAGAGTTCCGTAACACACCACCCGAACTTTACTTTGCAAGCCCCACTTGGGATCCGATCCTGGGCCCTCAGGAACTGTGGCTTGCCACCGACCCACCAGAGCTGCATGAAAAGTGCAATTGTGTGTTAATAGTTACAGATTGAAAATCAGGCCACATTTAATACAGACATAATTCTAAAGGGTTCTCAAATCTTGTCTATCGGCTGTATTTGCCGGTAAGGGGCTGCAGTCTGCGCATTTTAAAATATGAGCTTGACCCTCTGAACAAAGCAAACCAGAGAGAGGTGGAAATAGAACAGATGTTGGATGCACTGCTGATTTGTAGCCTGATAAGGGTGGCACCCAGCTGGCTTAAATTGATGACTTGTTAGTAAGGACTGGCCCCTTTGTGAGATGTTTTCAAAATGATTGATTTGCGATAAAGTGGCTCCCTCTGTGTGCATGCAGGCAGAACTGATTCAGATCGATCTCAGTGAAACTGATTGATCAGCCATTTACCTTGGCAGTATGTTTACAAAAAGTAACCATGCAAGACTTATTTTCCCAGCCTCTCACGATAAACTGCTCTGATGTACAAGCATACTGAGACAAAGAGACAGTTCAGATGTGTTTATATTTAAGTTATTAACAAAGGGTATTTGAAAAATATATTCTTTTAAGTGCAGAAGGGTTTGGGTCAGTGTTGCACAGTGTTATTGTGAAAAGATTTGGTCAAAAAAATTTGTTTTGTTTCGTCACTTTTGTTGACTGGAATCCTAACACAATCTGTACAAACTTGAAACATTAACACGTATGTGAAAAGATAATGCATAGATATTTAAAAATCTAATGTTTATTTATAAGACCTGTTAATGAGTTTTTTCAATTTGTAGAAATGCTGTTTGTTTGCTCTCTATAGACGTCTTTTAAGTATTACTTCTAAAAAAAATATACATGTACAGATATAAAACCTGTAGTTTGGATGCTTTGAACATGTATATAATAGCAACAGTCTTATACATTATGCATTAGTAATCTGTCATATGTGCATAGTATTAAATTCTGGGGTGGAATATTTAAGGATTCCTCCTCCTCTCCTTGTACGGTGTCTCCGAGAGAGCCTCTCAAAATCATTGAGACAAAGCATAGCAGCTTTCAGCCTGCAAATCATCTCACAATGGACCCTTTGTCCTGTCCTCTGGATAATTGTGGATGAAAACAGCCCTCTACATTCTCACCTTGGGATGAAGTTGCCCCATCATGCTGCTTATTATCATTTTACACAGCGAGCTGCGGCTTCGGACCTGTCAGATTGCCAATAATATTTACTGTCTGACACATGCTGTGTGTGGGAAGGGGGGCAGGGAGAGTGGTAGCTGATTACAATGACACTGCCCCTTCCCTATCAGTTTCTGTGAATAACCTTGCAGCAACATCTTCAGTAAAGGCATGCTTACGGTCATAAACCAGCCTGCTCGCATTGAATTAAGACTGTCAACATACAGGGCTGTAAATAATCAGAGTACCTTCTCAAGCCTTGGCTTTCAGAGCAGTTACTCTGGGCAGAGGAGTGGGTTCACAGAAAAGCTAGCGGGCCATGATTTTCCTGCATGAATAGAAATGATGGCTCATTTGGCAAATCAATAACAATTTGCTATATGGCTTGTCGAGAGCAGCAATGAAACTAAGAATTTGTAATATCGACCCTTTAATAATCGATACGTGGGACTTGAGACAGGATTTGTTATTAATGTGACAACTTTCAGAATCAATTGTTGTAACGTTCAGCTGCATCCTCAGCAGAAATCCCAAAGTTTAAGCGCACTGCGCTCAGCAGTGATGATGCTTCCCAGCAGAAGTAAACAGGACTGTACTAGACAGTTAGCACCGGGGGGAAGAACGATCGCTGTGGAGACGTTGTGGCCCCTTCATGCTCTCCACGCCACTGGATCTGTCCGGATAACGGTTTCCATGACGATGCGGCGCGTTAGGTGCACCGGTGCCAGCCCAGATAAACAGTGATCCTTTACAAAAACAAGAAGGTCATTACGGCCACTTGTCAAATCAATGCTGAGAGTGTCGCGGCTGATTAAGCCATCTCGGCTCTGACACCGTGTCAATAGTGGCAGCCCGTGTGAGTGCGCTCTGATGATTGGAGTGAAATGCCCATCAGTCAGAGAGCTGAGCTAGACTAATGATTCCCTGTGCTGCCTATTAGAGCTACATGACAACTCAATCCTCCTCTCCACCAGAGAGACTGGGAGAGAGCCTGAGAGGGAGCGAGTGTGTGACCTTGTTTCATCATTTGAAGCTGAATTAAACTGGCAAGAGCACTTAATCTTTACCTGAAAAGATTAACAGAATTAAAGAGGAACAAAGCAAAAAATGTTGTTTTGGTTGCCTGTGCTATTTGTAATTCTTCCCGTCCGCTCTTCCTGAAAGACGGGATGTTTTATCACAGTGAAGGAACACCTGCCACGTCAGCGCCTGCGTTTTTCTCCCAGTAAGCCTACATAATACAGAACATGCACCGGATCCTCGCATCGCCTCTGCGTCCCTGTGGGGCAGCTGGTGAAAGCCTCATCCTTATGCGTTTAGTCAGTAGGGATTCATTCCTCTGTGCCGTGCTGGAGACGCAGATGTTAAGCTGGAGGAGTCCGCTGGTGTTTTGGATGAAACAGAAGCCACGCTATCAGCTGGAATCACACAGCATTAGTCACTGCAGCTAGGGATCTGACTAATTGCATGGTGCTTATAGAGCACTCTTAAATTCACTAATCTTGATTTACCATCAATAAACAAGAAAACTGAGCCGAGACTTAAGGACCTCTTTGTCCATTTGTCTCAAAGCTGAGAGAATCAGGCCACTACTAAACAATAAGGAATCACACGTTTTATTGTATCCATCAGTTCTACTGTTTCAGTTACTAAAATAAAGTTCATGGGAAGGATAAATGTGATCATCAGATGGAGGTCCAGATTGATATTATAGATCCAAACAACAAAGCTTAATAATTCTCCTCATGAGCATTGAATGTAGGCGTAAAGGGTTTTATTCATTATCTGTTCATTGATTGGTTGGTTAGACTTATTTTGTGTTTACCAAAAACACAAAAATTTAACAAAACATTTGGTTTTCATTTAAGGAACTTACAATTCAATATTGGTTCATTTAAAATTGTTAGTCTTTATTTACATCAGGCTGACAGTTTTTAAAGAGAACATTTACATCTGGGGTGGCACAATGGACTGGTACCTTTCTACTGTCACGGTACTTAACTGTGTGGGGTTTGGTATGTTCTCCTTAAATCCATGTAGGTTTTCTCTAGGAATTTCCAGCTCGTCTTATATTTTCATAACTACATCACTTTAACCCAATGCTATCCCTAAATGCTTTTTTGTTAGTTAGCCTCCCCTGTCAACTTACCTAATTATTACAGGAGAAACATGAAAGCCAAAGAAAAGGGACAAAGTTTTATTCATAAATAATACATAGGTTTCTCAGAAATATAGATTAAGGTGAACTACTTTACTTGCGTGAGATTTTATTTGGACCTCAGTTCTACTTTAAAAATGTGATGATGGCTTGGCACCCTGTCTAGAGTTGTTCTTGCCTTGAATCTTCTGCTGACGGCTAGGCAACGGTTTTCCAGCGACTCTGACTAGGATTAAATCAATAAGAAAAGGAATAAATGAATGTACTTGAGTGAAATGAAAAAGTTTTGCTTTATTCTATGATGTACTGGTGAATTCCAAATAAAAATATTTATTTGCAGAAATGACAAGAGCATTTATTCACTGTAAATGAATAAATGCAAGATAAAGAAGATTGAAAAGCAGTGTTTTCAGACCTTGAATAATAATAAAACTAATACAACTAGTTTATGTTCATTTTTAAACAAAACAATACTAATGTTATAACTTGGGAAAGTTCAAAAATCGTTTTTTCAATCACAGCTTTCTTTTTATCTTGTACTTTTCCTCAATAAATAAAATTCAATACTGTATTAAATAGAATAAGGTGTGTCTGTGATGGAGTTCATCAGAGATTGGAATGGAATTGCTGTCACAAATGTAAATGTGTTGATTTTAAGAAAATCTGGAGTGGTCTCTTAGTTTTTCCACAGCCGTATATATAGGCACCATTATTTAGGTCACTGCTCTCATATGTGTTCCCGCACCTACCTTGGTACTGAGGTATTTTAAATACAAACTCTGGGACATCATTGTTTACAAATTACACCCTGGCTAAGTATCCCATCACTGGAGCAATGCTTATCAATTTAGCCCCCCAAAACACACAAAAAACATTAAAATAATTGCAAGCATTGCTAGCAGGCTGAGTTGTACCTCACCTTCAGACTGTAAAGCTGATTTATTGGGTTGTGTTATTATTTAGCATAATTCATCACTCTTGTCAGTTGCACATTGAAGGTTAATAGAAATGCCAACATGTTCACTGATTTACTTAGTAAAATTTTCATCCCAAGGTTGGCCTGGATGATTGGAGACTGAGTGAGGACGGGGGATTTATGCATTATGTAGAAGAACCTGATGTGACCTTGAACCATCGCTGGCTGGACTGTATATTAAATCTACCACCATGATCTGACGCATTTAACACTGTTTCACACAACATTACTGATCCTTTGCGAGAGCTGAGCTCCTTTTACTTGGCCATCCATTTTAAAAGAGCAATTTTAAAACACTGAACAAGAATCTTTTTATAACATCTGGAAAACAATCCATTGGCTCAAAGAAAAGATAACAGTGAGAGCAGATCTGTACAGGTCTTACAGCACTGGAACTCAAGACTGTGGCTCATTGATTTCAAAATGAGATTAGACCAATGGCTCAAATTATTTGCTTTCTTCCTAACAACCCATGGCAAAGGACAAAGCAAAGCATTGAGATGGAGAGAAGAATGCAAGGAAAATGTCTTCAAAGCAAATGCGTGTACTGTAAATATGGGCCTGTTATGCAACAACAGTGTAGCTCAGCTCATCCAATCCGATTTACTAAGACATCACACAACCAACCACGCCATGTTTACAGACAATTTTCCTGTTGCTAATCAATTCTGGATAGAAACTGGAAGAATAGAACTGCTCAGCAAAGCTTGTTTGAACCATGAACCATGAACAGAGCGGGTAAAATGGTTCTCAGACTAGATGCTATATAAGGAGTCCCAATCAAATCCGAATGTTTACTTGATCTTTATTCGTTATTTAAAGCCAATTTCTTTACAATCTTTTACAATATATCTCTCATTACATATATCTCTGTAGGCTAATTGGATACACTGGTTGTGTGAGATTAACTTGAAGTCAAACATATTAACAAGTCACGGCTGAAATACAGTTTTTATAAGGAAATTAAAGAACTTGGACATACACCTATAATATCTGCAGTGGCAGTGTTTGACAAGGTGGTAGAAACATGGGTAGCACTGTCACCTCACTGCGAGAAGGTCCTGGCTTCAATCCCAGGTGGTCTTTTCTGTGTAGAGTTTGCATGTCCTCCCCTGCATGCGTTTACTCCAGGTACTCCGATTTCCTCCAACAGTCCAAAGACATGCATTTAGGTTAATTGATTACAGTAAATTGACCCCGATCTGAGTGTATATATGAGACAAGCTTCAATATAACTTGGAGTGTTGATGTAACCTTGTGTCTGTCATTGAATGGCCTTGGATGCTGAAGAGCGACTTTAAATAAGCTAAATAAATAAACAAACTTTCAACCAGAAAGTACACAAAGCGCCTAAAAGGAGGGAGGGAGATGAATCCTCACCAAGTTGATTCTCCCTTGGATAAGGAGCTGTCTGTGGATCCCCTGACTGTAATGGGATGGAGTGTTAGTTGTATTATAGCAATTTGGTTGCAATATTTGTGTTTCCTAACTGGGCAATCACAGAGTGGAGTATTGCTAGCACTTGTTAATGGATATTTAGTATTCACTAACAGGCCTTACTGAGATTTAGAAGAAATATAGCAGGGATGGTGAGCAATTAGACAGTGGCTTGTAAAGTATTTCGGAAGACATGACCTCACACAGCTTGTCTGTCCACCTAGGTCTGGCACTGTGGAGCTGTTTGTAGTAGGAGCACTCTGCTAGTGGCTGTGAATGGTGCTGCGGTGCCACACGTTACACGGAGCAGGCCAGAGGCACTACTATCACTGGCACTACTTTGTATATTTTGGTTGTGGTAGCCTAGCGGGTAAGGTACTGGACTATGGACCAGAAGGTCCAGGGTTCAAATCCCACCTCTGCCAAGCTGCCACTGTTGGGTCCTTGAGCAAGGCCCTTAACCCACAATTGCTTGGAATGTAAGATTGTATCAATTGTAAGTCGCTCTGGATAAGGGCGTCTGCTAAATGCTGTAAATGTAAATGTAAATGTTGTGGAAACATTGCTATGCAAATATGTTCAATTGTACTTTATATCTTATATCTTCTATATATATTACTAGACTTTAAAATGCTTAAAGAGAGTACTGTACAACAACATACTCTCCAGAAAATTATGGTTTGGCTTGGTATTGGGGCCAATAAACTGGACTGGGAAATTGTACCAAATGGAAATAATAATAATAACTTTCAGGGTTGTGAGAATAGATTATAGATATAGTCGAGGCCAAACATCAGACCACAAGTGAATGAGAAAATTATTGAAACAAAATTTTACAATTTTCTCAAATTTACTACAGTGGTTGTCATTACAAAACAATAATCAGCATAAAAAATTGGGTGGGTGCCATGGTTGTGCAAGTGGTGTTAGTTAGTGGTGGCTCCAGAGACCCATGATTCAGTTCCCGGTCTGCAGTCTGCCTGTGACTGTTCACCGTGGCCGTGTGTTTTCTCTGTATTGGAGTTTTCTTCCACATTCTTTAAAGTGTGGTCTCTTTAAAGTAAGTGTGTGTGTGTGTTATGCATGCCATGTGATAGATTGGTGCCCTTTCTAGGGTTGGTTCCTGCCTTGCTCCCTGTGCTTCCAGTTAGGCCCTCAGCTCCATGCAAACTCTGAATTGGTGTAAGTGGGATTGATAGAATGCATGAACAATTTGAGTGAGAAGTTGAATGTTTGAACACCGATTTCAAGATATACTAGCATGTGGTATGTCCACATGGGCTGGCAAGGACACCAGAGGTTTGAACAAAATCTCATGATGCCAGAAAGCTTTCACAATATTCCAATATTATTCTTTGTACAAATTCTTGGCTTGTTCTGTCTTCAAGGTCCCCAATAAATATCCAACAGCATGCAGGTCAGGTGACTGTGAAGGAAAGTCTTGACTCCTTGATCTTCTCTGGTATTCAGCTACTTGTTGCAAAGCTTAAAGTTGTGTTTAGGGTCATTATCTTGCAGCAGTATCATCCTTCTCCACAAAGACCCCAAATCAGAGACTATAAGAAGTGTTTGAAGAATGGAGTGGTACTTCTATTTTGTAAGGGTGCGGGTGCCAAAAACACCACCAGACTTAAATTTTCCCAACACCATACTTCACTGTTGGTTTAATACCCTGTGGTACAGGTGCAATCACAATCATTCAACCCTCATTGCAAATTAAGCTTATCAGCAAAAACAAAACCAAAAAGCAAAAACAACTAATACAGCTTTGGGAAAATGAAGTAACGATTCCAATTTTTCATAAAATCACGATATGTATCTGTATGGCAGCAATTCCAGTCCAGTATCTAATGAATTCCAACACAAACACACCTCATTCTCTTTAATGAGATACCCATTAGGTGATCACCTCAACCTAATCCTATTTATTGAGGACAGTTACAAGACACATGAAAGCTATGATGGAAGTATTGATTTTGGAAGTGTCCTAAGTTATAAAATTAGTAGGATTCTGTTAAAAAAGAAAAAAACTTTCTTTGTATTTGTATTATTAACAGAGGAGTGAAAACACTACATCTTCTTTGTTATTAAGAGCAAGCAAATGCTTTCGTTATTGCTGTATATTATATACATATACAGTATATAGTATAAAACAAAAATGTTCCATTTCCCTCAAACACACAGTACCTACACATAGTAAAACAAGAGATACTGAAGATGTTGAAGTTTTTTCAGAGTTGTTTGGCAAAGTTCTTTGACAAAACAGAGTTGTCCAAAAAGTTAAGGGCTTTGAACAAAGAAGGAAAAGGATACAAAAAGACAGAAAAGTCAGTGAATGTTCCTAGAGATACAGTTGGAAGCATAGTTTGTAAGTTCAAAGTTAAAGGAACACTTGCTACACTACTTGGATATGGCAGAAAGAGAAAGTTATCACCGGCTGCCACCAGATTCCTGAGAAGAGAAAGCTTTCCTTCAGTTGGCAGTGGAAACCTGGAGCACGTGGAGGGCAAGTTGGATTCAATCAAGTATCAGTAAATCCTAGGAGAAAACGTTATGCCTTCTGTGAGGAAGCTGAAGCTTGGATGCAATTGGTAATTCCATAGCACAGTGATCTCAAGTGTACCTCAAAGTCCACCGAGGCTTGGTTTCAGAAGAATTCCTGGCAGATTCTGACTTGACCCATGGACAATCTTTGCTGGGATTTGAAGAAGGCAGTTGCAGCAGGCAAACCTAAGAATATTAGTGACTGTGAGGCCATTGTCGATATGGAATGGGCTTCCTCAGGAACACTGCAAGAAGCTGGGGTCAGGTTGGGTATCATGTTTGCAGCAGGTCATAACAACAAAAGGGTGCTCTACTAAGCACTAAAGATGCTTGCCATGAAGGGGTTGAAAAATTCTGAGACTGCAGTAGTCATTAAAAGTGATTTTGTGTTGAAACTGGAGATACCACTTGTTATATTAGTTGTATTCAGCTATTGTGATTGTTCTTTTTTGACTGATTTATTGCAAAGAGCTGAAAGTTCATACAGTTTGCTTAATAAACCTCATTTGCAGTGGAGGTTGAATCATTTGGATTGCAACTGTGTTTGTACGACTGTACTTCAGCTCTCAAGTGACTTGAGCCTAAATATCACTGTTTTATAATCATTCCTAGACGAATACATGTACAAAAATGATAAATTATGGGAATTGGAAAAAAATGATGTATGCCAAACAAATCTCACTATAGACGAAATTGGTTTTGTGTGTTAAGTATGTGTTAAGTCGATGTACCTTTGGGAGGTTAAATATTAGATCAAACAGTGTATTCTGGGAGAGGACTGCATCGAGATCAGAGGTATACGAGAAACAATATTTTCCCACACAGGAAGATGGGTGGTAAATCAATACTCTGCCTGTTAGTAGGGCTTTATCAACCTTTAAAATATCAAGTGAAATTGATTTATTCAATCCAGTCCACATTCTCCAGTGATATTAGTCACAGGCTTATTTAGGGTCCGCACATGACATTTCACAACTACACTCGTCCAAACAATGTCTATTAAAATGGCATGAAAAAGGCTGTGGCTCGGAATTCACTTTGAAAAGAAAGGCCATATTGTGCAACAGTGTTTAAAGAGAAATAATTAGGTGAGACATTATGGCAGGGCTTGCTGATAGAGGAAATGATAAGGGAACACTATTCGCTTTTTAAAGCACTAAGTCCATTCTGATATAATTGGTAGTGGAATTATTTATGACATTAATTGCCACATTATCGACCTGCTGTCAACTCTCATGGCAGTTCGTCCATCTTTCTTGCTGGCGCGAGCTAGCTCAGCCTAAAGTAGACTGACAAGCTAATTACACCATCTTCCCCTCAATGACAAATGCTACTCATCTGAAACCGTGCCGGAAATAAGGCTCTTTCTCTGCGCCTGCCCTTTCCCGGGCTGTCTGCCTCAGCTAATGTCTCCTTGTGTCTGCAGTAAAGGATGAGGCTGTGAGCTCGAGAGAATGATCAGACCCTCATCTCACCTCTCCCTCATCCAGTTAGCGTGCTATCAGCGCAAGACTGTCAGTCACCGGTATGGCGCCTGGCGCTTTCTCATGCGTCTGATTTGCATTTTCCGGTGTCAATCACTCAAAAAGAGTAGCCTAATAACTGATGACTAGGGCTGATTTCTGCAAGCTGCTCTGACAGGCAGGCGCATTAAATATCAGGATCAGAGGCGAGCAGACGGCTATGGTGTGCTGCATTCCATGGCCTTCTGCACAGGCCTGCACTGAGCACTCTGCCTTCGACATCAACGCTCGCCAGGTCTTCTGTGATAACCTTCTAGGAGGACTAAATACACCTCAATTAAATGGTGTACAAAATGAATCATGAATTCACCTCTAACACAGTGAATACTATCTTACTGTTAATCCTATAGGGTTAATCCATCTTTTTTCGACCTAATCTCTATTTACCGCATGTCAAGTCAGATTTATTTATATAGCGCTTTTTACAATGGAGCATTGTCTCAAAGCAGCTTTACAATTTTAGATTATCTTCTAATATCTAAGGCCAATCCCAAATTCAGCAAGGTTAGGGAAACAGTGGAAAGGAAAATCTCCCTAAATGTGAGAAGGAAGAAACCTTGGGAGGACCAAGACTCAAAATGGGACCCATCCTCACTGGATGGCTTAGATGATAAACGTAAGAATAAAACTATTGTATCTAGTCAATTTATCTTGTAGTTCAAAAGACAGAAACAAAGTAAATATAAACATAAATAAAATGTAAAAAATATTCATATCAGCATTATTTAGTCCGATACACAAAGTCACTTTAGGGTCTTGAGTCCTTGGCGGGAATGTCCTTGGCAGCATGCCATCCCCAGCCAACCGGAGGAAGGGAGAGTTACTGCCCTCTGGCATGGCCCGGGCATGTTGGGGCTGGAGTTGATGATGGAAACAACTTGAGTGGAGCTGAAGCAGAGGAACGTCTTAGTGTGTGGGGCTGGCACTGGTACCAGAACCCAAGCTCGGCTGGGTAGTGGGTTATTGACACAGATAAGCATTTCGACACAAGCCTCTGAGAAAGTAATTGGAACTTTTCACTTGAAACTTAACTACAGCATAATGGAAATGTACAGGTAGTTGTTGGGACGCTCAGTAAATGTTTATTTAAAAATGCACTGATAGTTCCGGGTCTGTATTCATCCCTCATAGGGAAGAATCTGTGCTCGTGTTAGATCATATATGGTTTGATTACATATGGGTTCGACAAAAAAATGGGAAAAGTGCAAGTATTGGAAAGTTGGATCAAGCAGACTTTGTATGATATTATATAGGCTATGTTAGAGATTAGGTGCAAAAGTGTTGCCACATTCCTTTTGATGAATTGCAAAACGCATGTAAGTTCTCTTCATTCTACTGGTGATATGGATGTGCACTCTTTCCATCCTTCTTGCACGCTCTCTGTCCTGAGCCCTAACTGGAGGGCACAGTGCTGATGCCACCGTGCAACTCTGGTGTGGAACTTTCTGTATAGCTATGGCATACACCCACACCCCCAGGTCACAGCCTGTGTCTAGTGCGTGCTCTATTCCTCGCTCCTTAATTAGTCCTCTTCCTGCGCACCGTGCGCAACACACACACACACACACACTCACGCACACACTCACACTTGCGCATTCCCTCACTCACACGCAGTACACGTGTGGCAGCATATGTCTACCCTCTGCACTTGCGCCTCTCTCCTAATGCTGTTTATATTTGCGGAGCTGTTGGAGATGAGGCCGTGACGAGGATGGGAAGTGACACTCACCAAACTCGCGACGTCCCTCAGCCAGCTCCGCCGGCTCCGCCACTGTCAATTCGGGCTACATCAGCGACACTGGCTCAATGGCAGCGTCTCTGACACATGTCACAAAGTTTTAAATGTCTGTTCTTTTCATAGGGATGGCTGGGTGAGCCAGCCAGGGAAGAGATGACATTTTGTGTGGTGAGGGGGGGAGGACTTGTTGTGGCTCCCTCTTCCTGCCTTCTCTAGCTGTCACTGGCACTTTCCTGTGAACATATCACAACACGGACAAATAAACCTTGTCATTTAGAAACGCCCGCACTAGTGACCAGGCTCTCTGGCAGAACGACAGGAGTAGTGCACAAGCACAATCTCATAGGACCAAGGACACACACACACGCACACATACAAAAGCTCACACAATCTAAGAGACATGCGCATATTGCACCCATACATATACACACAGCCTGTGACCCATAGACAAAGTCACACAGCCAGTGCACACAACAACATTTCACTGGGCTATGAGTGGCCTTTCCCTGAGAGCATGCAGAGAACAGTGCACTGAGCTCGGCCTCCACGCATTCTCCTGCGCTTGCACAGCTCTCTCTCTCTCTCTCTCTCTCTCACACACACACACACAAACCTGCACAATAGGCCAAATACTTGGCATGGCTTCAACAATATGTTGGTAACATTCCTTAAGATTCTGGTCCAGAGTGCACATCCTACCAGTGCTCTGTTGGAACCAGTTTGAGATGACTTGGCGTCTAGTGACATTATCTTCCTGAAGTAGCCATAAGAACGTAACAAATAGTTTAGGCTCATATAAAATGTCACTATCAAACAATATTTATTTAGTATTAGCTGGCCGATTGGGTGCAAAAAATATTTATCACACCATTACACAAGCACCATGTGCCTGAGCACAAGGCCGGCTGTGTCCATAGCTTCATTCTCCATAGCAAAATTCTGATCCTAATGAAGAAATCAGACTTTAGATTAGATTCCTATTCTGCTGTTATAGCTCACACACCTCAAGCACTATGATTATTTGAGTTACTTTAGTGTTGCTTTCACCTTGGAAAAATCTGGTCATTCTCCACTAACCTGTCGGTGTTGATGACAGAACGGGCACAAGCTGTATTCTTCACCCATTACACACAAAATGCAGAAATGATTGTGCATAAAGATCCCATGAGACAACAGTTATGTAATTTAATGTATATTTGTTGTCCTTGGAAGTAAACCAGACAGGAAAATTAGATCTTTTTCTTTAATGCAGCAGGAATGAGCTCTTTTAGCAATATGAATTTACAGTTTCGTTTATAGTGACACAAGAAGAATCACCACATGTCACCACATATAGTAAAAAATAGCAATGATTACATTTAAAAGAAATGATTGATATATTTATAAATACATAAACAATGATTTTGGTTACTCTTGTGTAACTAGCAATACTTTGGTACTTTGGTCCGAAGGTCACTCTTACGCAATACTCAAAATTGAAACATTATTTAAAGGTTAGAAATCAAATACAAGTATAAAACGTTGATTAAATGTAGAATTTCTCAGTCATAGTCATTTACATGATGTGTGAAACCCTCTACAGGATGTTGAGACCATCGCTCCGGAGTCTTGTTTCTGAAAGAGTGAGAGGATTTTTTTTTTTGCATAAACAAAAGTTATAGAGCAAGTCATTAAAATGGTGTGAATATCACGTGGGGAGGCAATCAGCAGCGAAATGGAAGAAGTTGTTGACTTCTCTTTCTCTCCTCAGTCCTGCTGCTCCATCTCGTCTGTCTCTTTTTCCTCTCCTGGACCCAAGCATCAAGAGCAAAGCTCATTACCTCATGCTTTCCCCGCGCCTCCAGGCTCCTACACGGCAACATCTGCCCCCGCAACACACCAACTTCACACACTGTATATGCGCACACATACAAACACACACACACACTGCATATGCAGACAACCACACATGAGGCCACAGTGCCTGTAAATGCCCTTCACATGCCAAATAAAAAAATAAATACTAGATAAAAGTGTTCATCAAATGCTTCTTTGACAGGATAGTTAAACAATGACTGAATGTTGACAATGTCTCAAGTCCAGAAAAGGTACAAATGTGTGCGCACTAAATTCATGACAGAAGTTCTGTAGTGAGGATAAGTGGAATGAATCGTCTCTGTTGTTAACTTTAGTTTTGACTTTGAGGTGGGCTCATCCTGTGTGTCCTCATGGGCACACTGCAGCCTCAGGTAGGACCTTTGACCTGCAGGGACTAGCAGTTGGACCAGGCAATCCATCATGGTGCACTAGCTGTCAACACAGGCACTGGTTAGATGTGTGTGTGTGTGTGTGTGTGTGTGTGTGTGTGTGTGTGTGCGTGCATGCATGTGTGTTAGGGCTGCTTAAAGGCAATAATGTCAACATGAGTGGCACTAGTCAGACTGGGTGACAGGAATGAGAGATGGCAGGGATGGCACACTCAGCAGAAGGCACTAGAGGGCTGTGTTTGGCTGCTTAAAATGCACATACTGATATGGGTATTAATAAAGACATGCAGGAAGATGTCTTCATAAAGCCTTGCTGCATGTCCATCCTGTGGCCCATCCATCTGTCCAGTTGTCTGTCATAGCTCGTCGTTTCGGATGAAGCGATTGCCCTCTGAATGTTTACCGTAGTAGATGTAGCGGCACTTGGCAAATACTCCTGCAAACAAAGACAGAGAAAATGACAACATTGATGCCATGCTGACCAAATTTCAGTAGGTTGGGTTATGTTCAGTGTTGATTGAGATGATTATCCATTGGTACCTGCGTGCAAAACAAGCCTGGTGTTTGCATTCTGGGGAGGGTGCCAAATTCAACAATTACTTTTCATAGCTTCACCTCTGCCATATCAAACACAATAACACCCTTTTGCCACGTGTCATCCTTCAACCAGCCCATATGACACAACACTATACAGTATCTTCAGTACCTGTAGACACTACTTGGGTGAGCAAATTATTGACTTTGGGATGTTGGAAAGTGACTACATTTTTGCCAACAGTTGTTGCAGCTGAGCCTGTAGATCCTACATAGCCTGCTGAAGTTGGCTTCCCAGCTGGTCCCATGGGACTGTGGCAGCAAGGTACTGGGCTATGGACCAGAAGGTCCAGGGTTCAAATCCCACCTCTGCCAAGCTGCCACTGTTGGGTCCTTGAGCAAGGCCCTTAACCCACTCATAGCCTGCTGAAGTTGGCTTCCCAGCTGGTCCCATATATACTAGATGGTAATAAATCTGGCAACCGGGCAGGCCAAGGAAGTGTTGCAATCTGGTGGAGATGTTCCTACAAAATCCTTGCTTTGTGTGGACATTATCCTGCTGAACAATGCCAGCTGAAAGCCCTGACACGAGAGGCAACACAGGATCGCAGGATGTCCTGCACATATCGCACAAAGCCTGTCAAATGGGCAAAATATCTTTTTTAAGTGCATCGTAGCAGCTTGTCTAGCCGTCAACGATCTCTCACCAAAAGGTACACAACCTAAAAGTACCCTCCGAGAGCCTTATTAGGGCAGCGGGAGAAGCACTTTTACGCCCTCTTGTGGAAAGACACAGTGTCTAATCAGACCACACGTAATCATTTACATATCTACATTAGACATAACTGCGTGTCGAGTTTTGCAGCAATCCGACATATCTATCTGAGTGAGTCATTTTTTAGTTAATGAGTGTACATAGCAATGGTATAATGACTACATATAATTATTTCTCAGTCTGTTTATTACCAAAGAAACAAAAACAGTGCTGCAGGTCAATGTCAATGTTTAGTGTATATTTACAAAAGTGGTTTCTTGGCTGCCACCATTCCAAAAAGTCCATTGCTAATCAAGCTACTGCCTGTAGAAGGTTCATATTGATATCCAGATGAAGCTGCAAAGATGAAGCTCAAGTATATGGGGAGGTAACTGCCATTGATATCATCGCTGAAACATCAGATCTAATGGTGTCATGGTGACCTAAGACGTTCATGTGTGTTTATGTGTGTGTGAATATAAACCAAACAGGTATAACATTAAGACCACCTCCTTGTTTCTACACTCACTGCCCATTTTATCAGTTTCATTTACAATATAAATGCACTTTGTAGTTCTACAATTACAGACTGTAGTCCATCTGTTTCTCTTCATACTGTGTTCGTCCCTTTTACTCTGTTCTCTAATGGTCAGGACCCCCACAGATCAGGTACTAGATCATTCCCAGCACTGCACTGACACTGATGTGGTGGTGGTGTGTTAGTGTGTGTTGTGCTGGTACGATTGGATCAGATACAGCAGTGCTGCTGGAGTTTTTAAACAGTGTTCACTTACTGTACACTTTATTAGACACATCTACCATATTGCTCCGCCTTGTAGATGTAAAGTCAGAGACAGCAGCCCATCTGTTGTTGCACTGTTTGTGTTAGTCATCCTCTAGTCCTTCATCAGTGCTCACAGGACACTGTCTACAGGATACTGGTGGCTGTACATTTTTGGTTGGTGGAATATTTTCCGTACAGCACCTCGACAGTGACTGAGGTATTTAAAATCTCCAGCAGCACTGCTGTGTCTGATCCACTCATACCAGCACAACACACACTAACACAGAGAATGATTCACCATCCAAATAGTTCCTGATCTGTGTGGGTCCTGACCATTAGAGAACAGAGTACAGGCGACTAACACAGTATGAAGAGAAACAGATGGACTACAGTCTGTAACTGTAGAACTACAAAGTGCATTTATATGGTAAGTGGAACTGATAAAATGAACAAGGAGGCGGTCATAATGGTATGCCACTTAATGTCGATGTGCATACTTCACATTTTATTTGAACTTTGACTCCATGACTTTAGTTTCGCTCTTAGATTTATCATCTACGCCGCCCAAGGAGGTTGGGTCCCTTTTTGAGTCTTGGTCCTCCCAAGGTTTCTTCCTAGAACTAGGGAGTTTTTCCTTGCCACTGTCGCCCTAGGCTTGCTCAATTTGGGATTTGGACGTAGTATTATTAGGAGATAATCTAAACTGGTAAAGTTTGCTTTGAGACATGCTCCATTGTAAAAAGCGCTATAATAAATAAATCTGACTTGACTTGACTATGTGCCTGATCGGTGTATGTACGGATATATGTATATACAGTATGTTGTAAATGTGTTAATTTAATATGATAAAGCGCAACAATACTCTATAGTTCCAAACAATTGAGTTAATAATGTAGAATTTGAAAACAGAGCAAAAACAAGATAAACTATGGGTCTTTATGATGCATTGCTGAATCTACATGATATTCATTTTACAGAAGCAATCTATCAAGGCATACATCATTTGAAATGCTTGCATACTTTTCCAGTCAATAAAAATGAAAAAAAAAAAAAGAAAATAACTGCATTTCCTACATAGGCAAACCTCGAAATTTTGCCTATTATACAATTCGAATGCGCTTTTGTTGGCAGCGTTTTGTTCTATTTATATATTACTGTCAGAGTTCGAGAATCCAGACTCCTCAATCCTTCCTTTTCTCGTTCAAATTTTTTGGCATGAACGGTGCGTCAAGGGAGACAGCACATCCATCTCAAGTCTAAGAACACCAGAAAGACAACATTTAGCCTCAGGGTGCTGTCTAGACAACAAGGGGCAGAAAACCAGAATTCCACAGTGTGTGTGTGTGTGTGTGTGTGTTTCTGGGTTGTTGATATATCATTGGGAGGAGCAAGTGTCCCCACAAGGATATACAGATCTGGCATATTCCTACAAAACTGGTATTTTCACAACTTTTAGATGAAACACCAAAAGAACCAATGTTACCAAGGTTGGGGTTACGGTTAGATGTAGCATTAACAAGATACAGTAATTTCTAAGTAAATGGACTGCAGAAGATATGTTTACCAAGAAAGAATGAGTGTGTGTGTGTGTGTGTGTGAGAGAGAGGGGGAGATGATAAAAAAGAATTGTAAAATTAAAGTTTAATGGTAAACATATTCATTTTTGTTAATTATGGCATCTACATTTTGCTATGCATTAAACCCAGCAATTACTGTAGTTAAAGTCTCATCCAAACAAGTACAAACAGCTTTATTTTCGTATCAGTCCTTAAATGGCACAACCTTAGCTGTGTGCTGTGACAGGGACTGAAGATTCAAAGTGTCTATTAACACAGCACCACAATCCTGCAAGAGATCTGCATAGCATACTATGAATATGTGTGTCTGTGTGTGTGTCTGTGTGTGTGTGTGTGTGGATTCTGTGTGAGACTGTGGGAGGACAGAAACAGATGGATATTCTTCTTCGAAAGCAGCAGACAGGTTTCAAGCTGAGAAGTTGATTCAGCCACTGGTACCAATCTGTTTCGTTCCAAACATGATGGTGCAATCCTACTGATTTGAATTAATGATCCTGTCTAAAGATTTACCTAAGCGTTGGAACTTAAAACACAGAAAGTAAGATCATGCCACATAAAAACTTGTATTTCACAATTCCATTGCGTTATATAGCAATTATGTGACTGCACTGACATTGTGGTTCACTGTTTTCCTAGTTTACTGCTAGTAAAAATTCACCAAATAAACCTAATACTTCATTTCCCTGTTTGAACTGGAAGTCTACACCGATCGCTGTGGGAATGTGGTGGCTCAGTGGCCAAGACGTGTGCTCAATATGTAAATGTACTAAATGCTGTAAATGTACGCAAATACAAATGAAGAAAGCACTAATATGTTATACGATCTTCCAGTCACATTTCAAGCCCTAAAGATATTTGTGGCATAGCAACACAGAGTAGCATTGTCAAGCAGCCATTTTCAAACTGTTTCTCTATTATTTTCCATTCTTATTGGTGCTGTGTTCTTGTTGTTTGATTCCTATGCTAACTACTAGGGGGATTTAGTTAGATTGTGTTCTTGGACATTTTGGGCTAATTATGTCACTGCACATAATATAATTAAATGTAAGGTGGTGCAGAATTAAACCTGCATGACTGGGAAGCATGGCCACTTCTGTCTATCTGTTCAAATGAGTGACACAAGCCAGTCACAGGCATTTGTCAGCTCAGACAGTGCTCTCCTCCAAATGTGTTTATCTGCAAATTATTTCAGATGAGCTGCTTGGATTCAAATGTGTCAGATAGTCTGATAGTCCTTAGCCTCTCAGATTGGTAGTGTCATGACTGGCAGAAGCTGGAGGTGAATGCAGAGATCCAAAAAGATGTTTTAAATAATAATGGGAAAAAGACAGGGCACACAGGGTCAAACAGCCCAGAATAAAATAACCACAATGATGGACTAAACAGATAAGGAATCAGAACTCACTCTGTGAAAAAAAAAACGAAGCAGTCCGGGAAACAAAGCAGGGTAAAGCTAGAGTAAAGTAACCTATCCAAAAATACTAGCAAAATAAGCAGTCCAGAACACAAAACCAGGGCAACAGGATAGAACAGAGAGTATAGTCCAGGGAAACAGACAGGGAATACAGGATAACGCTCAGTATCAGGTCTGCGCACCCTAGATAATACGTCGGAAAGAAAGAACAAAGGTGTGGCATTTAAATAGCCATGAAAACCAACACCAGAATCCGGTGCACATAATCAGTGACGGAGTGCATGACGCAGGGGATGACGTGGCGGTAGTAAGGCGCACTGGGAAGTGGAGTGCAGAACAGCCCTGGCCGTGGCAGGTAGATGTTGATGAGAGCTGGATATAGCTAAATTGGGAGAAATTGGGAAAAAATAAACTTTTTAAAAATGTGGCAGTTAGAAGATTTGTTGGAAAATGTCCTCCTCATTCCAACGTTTCAGAAATATTGCTTGAGGTGAAGGCATAGCATTGGAATGATGGGTAGAGAAGGCCAGTTTGAAAACAAGACAACATTGAAATGCCAGCAAGAAATGAGAGAAAGAAAGAGAGAGATAGCCAGACAGAGAGAGGGACTTGATGGATGCAGACTGCAGCTAGGTGTCAGCGCTTTAGTAAATGAGGCAAGGACAAGTGGTATTAATGCTGTCAATGATGTCCTGACGGGAAAACAGATACCACACTCACTGCAGTTTTTAAATAGACATCAAGTGCATTAATGACAAAAAAGGGCAGGCTTCAAACAGGGTGGCTGAGTGATGGGCGAAAGGTGGCAGTGCTCTGAGCTGAGCGCCAACATAATCCGAAAAGACACTGTCAGTGCAGGCGAGAGACAGGGGCCCACTGACACACAACAGAGATGAGGACACAGATACTGGTGCCATATTAGTGCCAAGCATATTCTAACACCAGCCTGGATCCTAACCAAACCTGACACACTCTCTCTCTTTCTTTCTCGCTCCCATTTCTTCCTGTCTCGGCTGACATGGTGCCACAGTGTGGTGTTCAGTGAGTTAGTGCCAGGGCCTATTCATATCGACCGGAGGGACGTGCAGTGCCCAGCGGCCTGGGGAAACGCAAAGTCAGTCTAAATTTGGACTTTTGTAACGGAGCAGCGTTCATTCAGCCCCGCCCCAACGCCATCCCAGCAACTTGAGGTGATACAAACAGTGAAGTGTGAGGAGCTGTCTGCTCCCATCAGATCAGGAGTACGTTTGCATTTGTGACGCTATGTGTGTGCGATAGAGTCATGCACAGAGGGGGGCTGGTCAGGCCAGAAGACAGTTCTCTAGTATGTGAGGTGGGAGAGGGTACTCCAGTTGCTCCCTCTGCCCTATGGACTACAGGTGCTTCCCTGTTTCTTCTTCCATATACAACCCCAAATCAGAAAAAGTTAGGACGGTATGGAAAATACATATAAAAAATGCAGTGTTTCTTACATTTACTTTGACTTTTATTTCATTGCAGGCGGTATGAACCCAAAAGATTTCATGTTTTTTCTGGTCAACTTCATTTAATTTGATAATAAGCATCCATTCCTGCATTTCATGCCTGCAACACATTCCAAAAAAAGTTGATATGGGGGCAATTTAATGCTAGTAATGAGGTAAAAAACTAAATAATGATGTGATTTCAAACAGGTGATGTCAACAATTATGATTTGGTACAAAAGCAGTATCTATGAAAGGCTGAGTGTTTGAGGAGTAAAGATGATCTTCAGTTTATCAAGAAATGTGTAAGAAAATTATTGAAATGCAAAAGGCAATTACTGAAAGACAGCAAAGGGTTTGCATATTTCTCCCTGTACAATGCATAATATAATTAAACAATTCAATTCAAGGAATCTGGAGGAATGTCAGTGCAGGCAAGGGCATTAAAGGGCAAGGGTACAAGCCTAAAGTGAAGATCCGTCATCTCCGATCCCTCAGATGGCACTGCATCAAGAACCGTCATTCGTCAATAGCTGATAGACCCACATGGGCAGGGAATTACTTTATCAAACCTTTATCAAGCACTCCAATACGTACTTACATTCACAAATACCATGTAAAAGGTTACTGTGCAAAAAAGAAGAATTATGTTGACGATGTTCAGAAGCTTCAAATTGGCTTCTCTGGACTTGGAGGCATCTGAGATGGACCATCACACAGTGGAAATGTGTATTGTGGTCAGATTAATCACTTTTCCAGGTTTTTCTTTGAAAAATGAATGCCGTGTGCCCCGGACCAATTGCAAAAAGGACCATACAGCAACAGGTCTAAAAGCCAGGCTATGTCATGATATGGGGTTGTGTCAGTGTCCTTGGCAAAAGTCATTTACACTCCTGTGATGGCAGCTTTAATGCAGGGAAATGCATTCAGATCTTAGAGCAACATAAGCTGTCTTCAAGACGACATTATATCCAGGGACGTCTGTGCATTTTTCAACAAGACAATGCAAAACAAGCCAAATCAGAAAAACTTAAGACTGAAATATGTAAATCCCTTCCAGTCTTCCTTTGAGAAAAATTGTTTTAAAACATTTCAAAAATATTCTTATACATTTGTTGATAAACTGGAGATCCTCTGCCCATCTTTACTCATCAAAGACTCTTTCATGGATCCTGCTTTTGTACAAAATCATGATTATAATCTCCTGTTGACATCACCTGTTTGAAATCACATCATTAGTTTTTTTTACCTCATTACTAGCCCTAAATTGTCCCTGTCCCAACTTTTGCATGTTATTAACAAATGAAATGAAGTTGACCAGACAAAACACGAAATATCTTGGGTTTATATTGTCTGCTATGAAATAAAAGTCAAAGGAAGTGTGAAACGCACTGCATATATTCTTTATTTGCATTTTCCATTCCATACCGTCCCAACTTTTTCTGATTTGAGGTTGTATTATGTGTCAGATTTTTTTTCCTGTATTCATGGTCTTATTTGCTAGGTGTCATTAAAGTAAGTGAGTTTTACCACATGTTCTGTGAGTTCGCTCTGTAAGCATAACTGGTATTGTTTACATCAGTAATTCTCATGTACATTGTGCAAATTTCTGCAATGACTCCACAATAATGCCCCTTGTATTGCAGTTGCTTGAGGGGTCTTACCATGTGGTTTGTGCACTTTCTCCTGTGTGTGTTATAATGGAACTGAGAAAGAGGTGTGTATCCGAGGTTTGTGATAGCATAGATTATTTGGTTTTGAGTTTTATCATAGCATTGGTGTAATGTGTTGGGATAGGGATTGTTAGAGTATTTGGGGATTATTGGTGGACAGTTGTTGCCATATTAATTGTCCATCAAATTAAATCTGAAAATGAGTTCGTCTCTGCATGAAATGTCGCCATATTACAGCCAACTTATGAGTGTTAAAACTAGTTCATACTAGTGCTAAAATATTTTACATACAATGAAAAAGTCTGAGACCACTAGTGAAAATGCTTGTTTTGATCTTAGTGAAGGATTCATACTGAAAGAAGATAATGAACAAAAACCCACCAGAAACCTTTTGTTTTCAGACTGTTGCATATGGGGTATATCATGTTTTCTCACTTAGTTGTGGAATGAGTGTGTCTTGCAGGCTTGTAGCCAATATGAGAAACATCCCACCACACAAGTACACACAGCTATATCACACCTCAAGCAGAGTTTGATGAACCTGCCGTAAGTGTAAATATGGTAATAAATAAAAGCTCAGTGATTGATGAAGTGCTGCAGCACTCAGTGTTCGTCAGTGATGGAGGCTGAGGCTGAGTAGACGCTGGCTAAGCAGTTTATCACGCTCCTGCTTTTCATTGCAGCGGCTGACAACCAGAGCAGGTCTGTAAGCTGTCCACTTCCACTGGATGCCACAAACTGAGAGCCTTGTGTGGAGAAGGACAAAGGGAGACAGAGATTGAGGAAAAATGTGGGTTGGCCAGAGACAATGAAAGTGTGTTCAGTGTAAACTGGCAGTCAAGGTATGACAGAGTGCACTATACTCTGCAAACTGTACACACCATCAGGGTTTTGCATCTGGACTTTCCAGTGGTACCAGGAGTTAAGAGAGAGAGTGCCCTACTCAAAATCAAAGTAGTTGCATGTATGAGATCATTTTGGGTTAAGAGACCACAGCCATATAAGGGCAAATGAGTATAGAAACCTTGGTTTGAAACTTAAAAGATTAAATGCATTAATTCACTTTCTTATCCACCTGATCCTGGACAAGGAAAGTACCTAGCTGGTGGCGCAGTGAGGAAGGCAGGAAAAACCCTAAACAAGGTGCCAATCCATCTTAGGTAAAAGATTTTATTCTATTTTATATTTGAGATTAAGCATAAATGTATGAGGATGAACAGAATCATATTTAAAGCAAAGGTTCACATATCACAGATATGTCATACTTGATCATTTTCCTCAATAAATACATGACCAAGTATAATATTTTGTCAATTTGTTTAACTGAGTTATCATTGTCTACATTTAGCACTTGAAAATCTGATGACGTCTTAGGTCATATTTATGCAGAAATATACAAAATCCTAAAGTATTCACACACTTGCAAGGACCACTATAATGAAGACACTGAAGCAATTAATGTTCCTACTATGCCATACCTGGCTGTTTTTAGAGGACAAGATCAATGTCAGGAGTGGATGAGTGGGTCTGTTCATGCTCAGCTTCAGCTTCAGCCAGCTCATAGAGCTGATTGCAAACAGTAAGAGTCCTCCACATGTTCTCTACAGCATGCCCTCTCCACAATCACGCACTAAGTGCCTGAGAGCTATATGTCCTCTAATTGTGCCCTGTCTTTCACCCACAAAATAATGGTAAAACCATAAATGCTCATACAACGTAGTGCAAACATTCAGTATTGGGCAACTTTGTGCACTAAGATTGGAACAATGTTATTTCACTGAAATAAACAGCATAAAAATATGTACAGAGATGCTTGCAAGTTTGTGAACCCTTTAGAGTTTTCTATATTTCAGCATAAAGATGAACTAAAACATCAGATTGTCTCACAAGTCATGCAAGTAAATAAAGGGAATCCAATTAAACATGAAACAAAAATGTTACACTTACAATCCAATATTACATACCTGTAAGTGCCAAAAGTATGTGAACCATTGCTTTTTAGTATTTGTTGTGGCCCCATTGTGCAGCAATAATTACTGTTACATGCTTTGCTCTTGGAGTGATCTTTGCTGGGCAACCACATCTGGAGAGTGTAACAATGGTCTTGGATTTTCTTAATTTGGACATAATCTATATGTGGATAGGTGGAGTCCGAACTCTTTAGCGATGGTTTTGTAACCTTGGACAGCTTGATGAGGTTCTCAGAAATCCTCCTTGTTCATTCCATGATACACTTCCACAATCATGTGTTGCCCACACACATATTGATTAAAACCACCTGACTCTAATTTTAGATTATGTAGTTTTGAATAATCTTCCTCAAAAAATAAGTGACCGGGTATAAATATGTTCAATTGGGTTCTTTTTATCTACTTTTAGCAATCTGGCAATGCATTAGGAAATATTTATGCAGAAATACAGAACATTCTACAGGCTTTCCACCACAGTTGTTTCGTGAACATAATTTGTTACCTACTTCCTACTCATACAATAGACTCTAGATTCACTTAGTAAAATCAATAGCTTGCTGAAGTATTTGTAAAGATTGTAACCTGCATATAATCAGCTTCCCCCTTTTCAAGGGCTGTCAATATTTCCCTGAGAGGATCAATAAAGTCTTATCTTATCTTCTCTTATCTTGATATAGCAAAAAAATCACACCTGAAGGATGTAACTTTTAATATCAAGCTGATCTGTTCCCTATACCCTATTCTCTTTCTGTGGGTTTTCTCACTGCTTGCTATATCATGTGCTTCCAGCAGGCCTGCAATCGATCAGAGTAGTAATGTTGTGGGGAAAGATCAATTACCAATGCAATTATAATTTCCTTTTCATTACTAAACGCTGATACAAAAGATGAAAGGAAGACAGGCTGCTTGCAGATCCAACATATCTGAAGCGTTGTACAGTCGTTGCTCAATTTACCTACTCCAAAAATGTTCTTAATCCTTTTCATCCTTGGACATTTAGACATGCACAGTGGCTCTGATTTTAACCAAGAACTGTATGATTGTGCCAGTTTATTTTGCAGACCTTCCACACACTATATTTGTTCTCTTATCAGGTACATCTTCCATAAAAGTGCATTTTGTAGATTAGTCATGGCATTCCATCTATAGCAATGCACAGTTTGCTGAGGTCAACCTCACTATAAGTGAGAATAACAAACCAGTCAAGAGGATAACTAGGCATCAGCATATTATGGTCAGATGTTGACACTGATTAAGGAATACAGCATTATTAGCAGAATGTATGCATAGTCTTAAGGGTTAATTACAAAATGCACCAACAAGGTAGCTGTGTCCAACCAAGTGACCAGTGTGCTTAAACAGCTGAAAAAAAAATCAACACTACTGATACACCAACATGCCACTACCATACCCAGCTATTGGATGGTCCATTATACAATCTACTCGGTGGCGTTTTTTTCTTTTCTAAGATAAATGGGGTAGAGAGGACTGCAAACTGAGCTCAGCATCAGATATTATAGATCAAGGTCCTGGTAATATTTGTCATCCGTGATACTAATATCCCATACCACCACGTCCAAAAGGTGCTCTACTGGATTGAAATCTGGTGACTGTGGAGAGCATTTGAGTACAGTTAACTTATTGTCATGTTCAAGAAACCAGTCTGAGATGATCTGAGCTTGAGATGAGATGAGATGAGATGAACTGTGACATGGTACCCATCAGAAGATGGGTACACTGTACTGTAGTTATAAAGGGATGGACATGGTCAGCAACAAAACTCAGGTAGGCTGTGGCATTTAAACAATGCTCAGTTGGTATTAGGGGAATAGCGTGTACCAAATAAATATCCTCCACACCACTGCACCAGCACTGGCAGTGTGATCCGTTGTTACAGGATGGATCCATGCCGTCATATTAGTTACGCCAAATTCTGACCCTACCGCCCAAATGTCACAGCAGAAATCAAGACTTACCAGACCAGGCAATGTTTTTTTCGAATCTTGTATGGCCCAATTTTGGGGAGCCTCTATGAATTGTCGCCTTAGTTTCATGTTCTTAGCCGACAGAATTAGCACCTGGCGTGGCCTTCTGCTGCTATACCCCATCTGCTTCAAAGTTCAATGGGCTGTGCGTTCAGAGATGCTCTTCTGCATACCTCGGTTATAATGAGTGGTTATTTGAGTTACTATTGCCTTTCTATCAGTTTGAACAAGTCTGGCCATTCTCCCCTCACCTCTGGCATCAACAATGCATGTTTGCTCAGAGAACTGCCGCCCACTCAATATTTTCTCTTTTTTTGACCATATATCCTATGTAAACCTGGCTTAGTGTGAATATCCCAGTAGATACTCAGACCAGCCTGTCTAGCACCACCATCCATGCCACGTTCAAAGGCACTTAAATCCCCATTCCTCCCCATTCTGATGCTTGGTTTGAACTTCAGTAGGTCGTCTTGACCATGTCTACATGCCTAAATGCATTGAGTTGCTGCCATGTTCTTGGCTGATCAGATATTTGCGCTAACAAGCAGCTGAACAGGTGTACCTAATAAATTGGCCAGTGAGTGTATGCTATAGAGTTAAGCTGATGTTTGTTCTCATCCAATAAAGAAATATTTAGTCCATTAAATATAATTAACTGTCATTATGATGCATGCAGTAAACACAAGCCTTCCAATCTCACAGTGACGTTTATTACAGTCAAACAACTCCAGCACCGGCATGTTTTCAACTTTACTGTATTGATTAAACTTTTAAATGGTTGCCACATAACCCAGGGACATCAGGAAGATTAATTTGAGTCAATGTTCATTTGTAATTCATTAGCCATTTATACCCTACATCCACATGGGCTATCAAGAAAATGCAGGCCATTTTTCAACATGGCACAGGCTTGGGAGTGGGAGCTGAAAATTGCAGCGCATACAAATAAGACTGCAGGTTCCAGGAAACAGAAAATCTGGAAGGCTGCAATGAAACATAATACAGCTAATACTCTTAATGAAATGAATGCTAACTTGTTACTGGTAATAAAAGGGGGACACTAATAGACATTGTAAAAGCTTCTGTGAAAAAGCTTCTGTGTACATCTCCCAAAATCTCCATTATTACAATCAATATAATGCAGTTCTCAGGAGATAAGCCTCTAGTTGGATGGCCTTAAGAATACAATGTTACAATTATAATAGGACCTAAATGAATTACCTAGTCAGGGCACATTGTCATCATGGAAATTACATTATGTAAATTATTCCTTAATGCAATTTTATTTTATGTTAACCAAATAGATATTACGTTTAAGTATTACGTCAGTGTTTTGCTGCCTGTTGCACATCACAATACTAAGACGAAATAAAAAAAATAACTAAAAGTACAGTGGGGCAAAAAAGTATTTAGTCAGCCACTGATTGTGCAAGTTCTCCTACTTAGAAAGATGAGAGAGGTCTGTAATTTTCATCAGCTACACTTCAACTATGAGAGACAAAATGAGAAAAAAAATCCAGGAAATCACATTGTAGGATTTTTAAATAATTTAATTGTAAATCATGGTGGAAAATAAGTATTTGGTCACCCACAAACAAGCAAGATGTCTGGCACTCACAGACCTGTAACTTCTTCTTTGAGAAGCTCTTCTGTCCTCCACTCATTACCTGTATTAATGGTACCTGTTTGACCTCTTTATCTGTATAAAAGACACCTGTCCACAACCTCAAACAGTCAGACTGCAAACTCAACCATGGCCAAGATCAAAGAGCTGTTGAAGGACACCAGGAAGTAAATTGTAGAGCTGCACCAGGCTGGGAAGAGTGAATCTACAATAGGCAACCAGGTTGGTGTGAATACATCAACTGTGGAGCAATTTGTAAAAACATGGAAGACATACAGACCATTGATAATCTCCCTCGATCCTTGAGGCTCCACGCAAGGTCTCTCCCGTGGGAGTCAAAAATGATCATGAAGAACTGTGGCAAAAATCCCAGAACTACACGGAGGGACCTGATGAATGACCTGCAGAGAGCTGGGACCAAAGTAACAAAGGCTACCATCATACACACTACGCCGGAGGGAACTCAATCCCTGCCTACCAGGCGTGTTCCCCCTACTTAAGCCAGTACATGTCGCAAGTCCCTCTGAAGTTTGCCAAGACATATTTAATCATCCAGGATTGGGAGAATATCATGTGGTCAGATGAAACCAAAACAGAAACTTTTTTGTAAAAAAACTCAACTGGTCGTCTTGAGGAAGAAGAATGCTGAGTTTTGCATCCAAAGAACGCCCGTACCTACTTGTGAAGCATGAGGTGGAACATCATGCTTTGGGGCTGTTTTTTTCTGCAAAGGGACAGGACGACTGATCCGGTTAAGGGAAGAATGAACGGGGGCATGCTCGTGAGTGATATTTAAAGACCAAACCTCCTTCCATCAGTGGGAGCATAAAGAGGAACGTGGCTGGGTGCGTTCCAGCATGACAAGTGAATCCCAAACACCACCGCTCGGCAACGAGGGTGGTTCCGTAAAAAGCATTTCAAGGTCCTGGAGTGGTCTAGCCAGTCTCCAGACCTCAACCCCATAGAAAGTTTGTGGAAGGAGTTGAAAGTCCGTGTTGCCCCAAAACATCACTGCTCTAGAGGAGATCTGCATGGAGGAATGGGCCAAAATACCAGCTACAGTGTGTGCCAACCTGGTGAAGACTTACAAGAAACATTTGAACTCTGTCAACGCCAACAAAGGTTATGTTACAAAGTACTGAGTTGAACTTTTGTTATTGACCAAATACTTATTTTCCACCATAATTTACAATTAAATTCTTTAAAAATCCTACAATGTGATTTCCTGGATTTTTTTTCTCATTTTGTCTCTCAAAGTTGAAGTGTACCTATGATGAAAATTACAGACCTCTCTCATCTTTCTAAGTAGGAGAACTTGCACAATCAGTGGCTGACTAAATACTTTTTTGCCCCACTATATACATTCTCAAAAATGCCAAAAATGGCTTCAAAAAGCAAATTACTTCAGAGCATGCAGGCAGCTGAAGGAATGGTTTTATAAAATACTTATACTTAATACGCACTCTAGTCATACCGTGCCCTATCATTCCTGAGTAATGCTGATCCCAAATTTTCTACCATTCCACTAGAAAGCAAATATCTGAATTACTCTGAAAAAGCCAGTCACTTAAACAAAGCATTTATATAAATGGCAAATGCTTTTTAAAATCCTTGGGTTAATTACACCTCACAGAAAAAAACATTTTCCTCCATAGTGCTTCCACTTAAACACAGTTTCACAGCCACAAAGTATGCATTCAGGCTGAGATAAACACCATACCATTATCACAAGGTTTCAAAAGTAATACTATATGCAGACAGTCATGTAACATGCAATACTAGCATTACACGTTTTTATTAACACTATGTGATATAAAAGGCCTGACATATTCGTACTATTCTAGTGACCTTGCCAAGAATTAACTGAAAACTCATGCTTTAAATCGCCTGATCAAAACAAGCTTGATGTGCAACAGTGTAGCCACCGAAATAAAATAAAACTTTTGCCACTACACAAAATGTCTGACTTTAGTTTAAGAAACAGTCTGCAAATGAATATTTATAGTACAAGTAACACAATAACTTGTTATGAAAATGTTCTGTCCATGTTGTCAATCTGCCAGGCGACCAAAGGATTATCCCAGAATCAATCATTATGAGTAGAAAGTGGCAGTATTCAATAATGAAATCCTCAAGTAATTCAACTGATAAAGGTCTATTACTCTTTGTATTCCAACTTATGAGGCTGAAGAGGAAATTGAATTCTGGAGGACATAAATTTTGACTGAAGACAGAGATTATAGTCACAGCCTAATTCAAGACTGGCAAAATTTATTTCAATGACATTTATTCTTCATAGTGCAAGTCTGGGCAAGGCATACAGTAGCTCTGCGCTTTAGAGATAAGGGAACAGTCATTTGAGGCGGAGCGTTCTGGCAGTTTACAAAGCCTTAATCTTCTTGGAACAACTCCTGGTCTATCATAAGGAGACTTGCAGCGCAGCTAACAGCTATACTGCCCATGAATTCCAACCGCTGTTTGTGTCAGCACAAGTGGTGCTTGTGAAGGTTGTACTGTAAAAGACCATGACAGAGTATTGAATACATATCAGTCTGGCGTTCATCGCATTTAATGCTCGTAAGAGACTGCAGCAGCTGCGTGCCGAGTGTGACTCAAAAACACCGTAGATAATTAACAGTCTTGTTGTCAGGATATGACCTGATTAATCATTATGATTTAATAGGCATTTTAGTCCACGACATTAAGTATAGTTAGATAAGATTGTACGTTCTCTGAAGCTGAGTGATTGTGGTCATCATTAGAAATCAAATTCTAATTAAAAAGGAAGGCACCAACCCCTCAGCAAAACGTGAAAAGTGTAATTTGCAGTTGGGTTGAATTCAGTAATGGTCCCATTAGTGGGTAGATTGGAAAGTTGCTCATTTAAAGGTTATTCTATCTGACATGATTCACACCCCTGTATTATATTAGTAGCCAGACAAAGATTACCTAGCCTCTTATCACCATGACATTGGAGGCAGGACTGAATTAATGATGGCCAATTACATGCAGCGGTAGTACATGAACAAACTGCTTAGATGACTGTGTCCTTCACATCCCAAAACGTTCCCCAAATGTTCAAATTGAAATTAACAATAAGATGTGTTAAAGTTTTTTGTCACATGATATTAACAATACAACCTTATGCAAAGTGAATGGTGTAGAGGTAATTATGAATCCCAAGTGGTTTTACATATTTAACCTCTCTGCAAAATGACAGAATGCATGAGCATGTAATGAACAAAACATTGTATGACTACAATTATAACAATCAAAATCAAGATACAGTGCCTGGTCAAAAAGTTGACTGAATTCAAATAAGTAAATACTTAAGATTGGCAAACTACTGCAGTGATTAGGATGTTTCAGCCTAAAACAGCTGCTTCTCATTTCTTAAACGACCATGTCATGACAACAACACATCGCGGTTATATGCTGCTGGGTTTCACAAGGGGCAACATATTGATCAAGCTAAGAAAACTGCTAATAATATTGCTGAAAGTACTAGAATTTGGTTAAGAACTGTCCAATGCATGATTATGACCTGGAAGGACAGTGGTGAAAAAGTCTTAAATGACCATTATCAGAGATCAGAGAAACGAATCACAAAAAATCAACAACAGAGCTCACAGCTATGCTTAATAGTAAAAGAAAGAGCATGAGAATATGTGAGGAGAACAGGATTTGCACTAATCAGCTGTGTAGCCATAACAAAACCACTCTGGGACAATATCAAAAGATTATGTGGAATGATAAGTCTAGATTTACCCTATGCCAGAGCAAAGGGTACCCTAAGCCTCTAGGGGCAGTGTTATGATCTGGGCTTGCTTCAGGTTTAGGCTCAGCAATGTTATGTGGCAATAAAATGAAGGCAGCTGAGTACCTGAATGTACTGAATGACCAGGTTATCCCATCAATGGATTTTTCTCTTCCCTGGTGGGACAGGCATATTCCAGGGTGACAGTGAAATATTTCTCGGGTTCAAACTGTGAAATTGTGGTTCTGGAAGCATGAGGAATCATTTTCACACATGAACTGGCCACCACAGAGTCCTAACCTTAACTCTATGAAATGTCTTTGGGATGTGCTGCAGATGTTATGGAGTGGTTCGACTTCCCTGCCATCAATACAAGATCTCAGCCAAAGATTAATGCAACTCTGGACAGAAATAAATGCTGTGAAGTGGCATACGGTTGTCCAAACAATTCCACGATGGCCCTATCAAACATTAGTAGTAACTCTATTTGTCCAGGCAGTGCAGCTCACTGCTATGTTATAAATAAAAGAGTAACCTACAATAATGCATATGCAATTTAATCTTTTGATACTTTAATGTAGGATTAGAAAAAAAAGTATAGGTTATTTTTTGCTAAACAAATATGCTCATTTAAATGTTACAATAACAAAGTGTCCTGAAATCAGGTTTTCATGTTAAACAGATATAAATATCAGAATTTAACTTTGTCGTGATATGACTGATCGAGCCCCCACCCTGCGGACCTCAGTGATTGAGGAACGTGGTGAAGTGAAACACAACTGGAAACCACACATAAGGAACTTGAACGATGAACTTATGGTGCCCGCCAGCTAGCACAGGACTTGTACTCTGCTGCCAGAAAACAATTTCCGTGATGAGAGCTGTCAAGTGATGCCAAACTGTGGTGCTACCACAATACAAACTTCTGAAAATGAGAAGCAGCTTCAAGTAGTTACCGTATTTATCGGACCATAAGGCGCACTTAAAATCCTTTCATTTTCTCAAAAATCGACAGTGCGCCTTAAAATGCAGTGCGCCTAATGTATGCATTAATTCTGGTTGTGCTTTCTGACCTAGAACCGATTGTAGATGGTACACAATGCTCATAAATCTGTCACAATGTTTCAGCACGGCCTTGGTAAGTTACGAAGCTTATGGCAACCGTAGTCAGGAAACATCGCGGAGTAATACGGTATGTGCTTCAGCATTAGGGTGTGTGCATTCATTCATACATTTTCAAAGCGGATTTCAAACTCAACGCTATCAGTCACGCAGTACAACATGGACATAGAGCAGCTGTGAGAGAATTAAACATTAACGAATCAATGGTACGGAAGTGGAGGAAGCAAGAAGACGCCCTGCGCCAGGTAAAGACCAAACTGAGCTTCTGAGGGAACTTAAGAGTTTTGTTTCATTTAATGCGTCTTATAACCCGGTGCGCTTTATGTATGAAAATATACCCGTTAGTAATCGATTATTGATATCGCGCCTTATAACCCGGTGCGCTTTATAGCCCGGAAAATGCAGTAATCACTGAAAGTAACTGAAGAATAGTTCTAAATTAGTCATCACATTAGCTGTAATAACACAAAGAAAAATATGTCCAGGATAGACTAAGGCTTAAGTTTGTATCATATTCTAAATATATCTTAGATTTATAAGAAACAATTACTGTAAAAGACTGTAAAAAAAACAACGATCCGGGTTCTGCACTGGTATTAAATGTAATAGTGATGGATGGGATTGACTTCATGCATCAATGAGCAAAACAGTTCCACAGTGAATGTCATTTGGGATTACCATCAAATCGAACCATGTAAGTGCATGTAAGCCACCAAACCATGTAAGTGAATAGTGACACAGCCATGTCAACACATCACAATGATCATTTGACTGTAAGAGGAAGTGACCAGATTCCCAAAATGACTTTGCCCTGAGAAAAATATCATGTAAGACTAAACAGCCTATTAAGCTATTTAAATCTTTTCAGTAAGTAGTATAAACACAAAATCTATATCATATGTTCACATACATGTAAGTCCTAAAAGTAGATAAAGAGAACCCAATTAAATGAATGAGACAAAAATAATATAATTGGTCATTTGCGTATGTATTGATCAAAGATAAAACATTACATATCTGTGAATGGAAAAAGTATGCTATTCTTTGCATTCAGTATCTGGTGTACCAGGATCTGCAGAAATAACTGCAACTAAATATTTTCTGTAACTGTTGATCAGTTCTACACTTACAATTGGAGGAATGTTAGTTCATTCCTCCATATAGAACAACTTAATTCCTGTGATAATGGTGATTTCCTCACATCAGGAACTGTGAAGAACATGTGGGTGTGATAGCCTAGCAGTTAAGGTACTGGACTATGGACCAGATGGTCTAGGGTTCAAATGCCAAGTCTGCCAAGCTGCCACTGCCCTTGAGCATGATCCTTAACCCACAACTGCTTGGCCTGTAACATTGCATCAGTTGTAAATAGCTTGGATAAGGGTGTCTGCTGAATGTAATGGATTGTAACACGACCTGCTCGCTTCAGGTGCATCCACAGTGTTTCTAATGGATTAAAGTCAGTACTTTGAATTGGACATTCCAAAAGATTAAATTTATTCTTCCTTAACCATTGTTTCGTAGAGCAAATTGTGTGCTTAGGGTCATTGTCTTGCTGCATGACCCACGCCTTCTTAAGATTCAGTTCACGGACAGATGTCCTGATATTGTAATTTGGAATTTACTGGTTTAATTCAGAATTCATTGTTCCATCAATGATGGCAAGCTGTGTTGGCCCAGATGCAGCAAAATATGTCCGTAGCATTTTACTACCACAACCATGTTTCTCAGATGGGGTGTGGATCTTACGCTGGAATACAGTGTCTTCCTATAAACTTTGCCATGGACAACATTGTTGTTCAGTTTTCTCCTGATGGTGGACTCTGGAAAAATGAGCCAATGTGAAAAACATCTTTAGTTGCTTAGACTTAGTTGCTGGGTTCCTTCGTAGACTATCACATGCCGTGCTCTTTGAGTGATCATTGTTGGCTGATCACTACTGGGGAGGGTAAAAAATGGCCTTTTGTTTCTTTAGAGATGGTTTTGTAACCATTTCCAGATCGATGAGAACACCATGTAACAATTTTCAAAATTTTTTTTGTTCCCAGTTGTTAAGTGTGTTTTCCTGATTGTTTGTAGACTAAATTAATAGAAAAAAGTTATTATTCCCTGTAAACTTTGCTTTTGTGGTCAGCACAATGATATTTTGAAATTGATCTATTTTTAAGGATATTCGCCATATTTCAAGATACTTAAGAAGCTTTCTGGAAATTGTTGAGAACCTTCTGGAATTGTGAGAACTATCAAGAAGTTTCTAGAACTGTCCAGAATTATCTAGAACTTTCTGGGACTGTACAGAATTGTAGGTAGCTGTATAACTACAGTTATATAGGGCCACTATAGCCCTTCCTGAGAGACGGAGAGACATGCATTTTGCTATGTATGTGGCCATTTTATAAAGACAAGAGCGAAAAAGTACATCTGCTAAGATGTGTGAGGCCTACAAAGCATACTTCGGCATGCCTGTTGGTGACCTGTTTCTATAATAAAAATTCATAATTTTCGTTGCCGTGGTCACAAAAGCGAAGTTTATGATGAATGTAAGCAATTTTTAATTTGTTTTAGAAATAAGCAATTGGAATATAACATTAAAAAGCTGGGAACAAAACTTGTGTTACATAGTGGAATCAGCAACTCTTGATCTGATGTCCTCAGAAATCTCCTTTGTTCCTGGCATTATACATTTCCACAAGCGTGCTGGGAAGATCATACTTTGATAAATCCCTGTTCTTTAAATACAACAGGGTGCCCATTCACACATAACCATCCCATTCATTGAAAACACCTGATTAATTTCACCTTCAAATTAATTTGTCACCCTAGAGGTTCACATAATTTTGCCACTCACAGAAATGTAATATGGGATCATTTTTCTCAATAAATAAATGTCCATGTATAATATTTTTGTCTCATTTGTTTAACTGGGTTCTCTTTATCTACTTTTTTGACTTGTGTGAAAATCTGATGATGTTTTAGGTCATATGTATGCAGAAATATAGAAAATTCCACTAAAACCCACAAACATTTTAGCATCAATGCAGACAGGCAGGCAGAAGGTAGGCTGGTAGGTCAGTAGACAGACAGGCAGGCAAACAGGGAGGCAGACAAATAGACAGTAGGTTGGAGAGGTTGATCAGTAGATGACAGGCATACATACATATTGAGTCATAAGAAACCAAAGACCACAGCAGAAACCATAACCATAGAAGTAGATGAACCAGTTACTACATGGACGGCTGCATCAGTTGCTCCATGTCAACAAATGGTCTAATCCTCCCTAAAGCCAAACATCAATTACCAGATGAGTGCATGGCCTCCTTGCTATCTTAAATAAAGCACCTAACACACCCCAGAGTGACACATATCAATACCAATCTGACAGCCTCTCTGTCACCTCCACCTCCAAGGAGACAAACTGCACCTGCCTCACTGTGGGACACGCATCTGCTCTCCGGATCCCCTGGAGAGGACTGAGACAGACAGACAGACACTCTCTCTCTCTCTCTCTCTCACACACACACACACACACACACACACACTCTTACTTATTACTCCTTTTTCTGTCTGTGCTAAGTGCCCTGTGCTATTTTGCTGAGCCCATTATTATATTCATTTCACCACTGCATCTGAGGCTTGTTGGACTGATACCTGGGGCTCTGCAGCTCGCTACTCTACAGTGATTCGACATGACACCCTGACAGAGAACAGGGAGAGAGGGGATGGAAAGAAAAGAACAAGGGCTGTGGAGATCTAGTACGAGGCTGTGCTCTGAGTAGGTGCAATGGGTTGCTGCATGGCCACGAGGCTCATGTAACTATGACAGAGCAGAGACATCGCTCAGACTGAATCCTCATGTGACAAGAGCAGATCGATCTCCAGCCCTAATGCAAATGGGTATAGTAAAATATTCTCTTAAACAGTACGCCATGCTCTTCTCACACAGTCATTAGTTACTGAAGAATCTCTTACACACTTTTTATTAAGATTTATTAAGTTTCATTTTTGAAAGCTGCCTAATCTTTAGACAGGAACTTCATATGAGTTCAAATCTTATTGAAGTCAATTAAAATATGAATGCTATGTGAAAAGAAACTAAATCATAAATCCATAAATCCATCTATTAATTTTTCCATTCCTTTATTTACTCGTATACTTTTCCACCTTGGAAAAGACCATAGTGAGTCCAACTGCTCTGGAAACACTTGGGACAGAATGGAAATAGCCCCTGGACATTGCTCCAATTCATCGCAAAGCATCACACATTCACATATTCACTCACTCATACCCAAGAGAAATGTACAGTAGCCAGTCTACTGGTATGATTTAGGAAATGGGAAGAAACCAGGATAACTATTCATGTCATCTATTCTGGGGTTTACTAGGTTCTATTTAATTTATATTTAGCATATCATTTTTCTGTATTAATATATTAAGTATTAATTTGTTTAACTCGAAAAGGGAGAGTGAATAATTGCAGTGGAGTCATTTTTGAAGTGCTTTAAATTTCACATTTTTAAGAACAATACATACTTTTGGGAATACATACATCACCTATAAAACAATTTGCAATACAACCACTCGAACGCTGTTAAAATGACACCAGAGTCCAGATGGAAATGTTGTGAGAGGTAATTACAGAGGGCACTTGCTCTGCAGGGACAGAATGCTTCTAAATTAATATCCCAATGAATTATAATGGACGATTCCATACAGCTGCTTGCGAAGGCAAGTGCATGACTGGGCAGAATTGTTGGCTCTCTTTAATATCCAGTCACTTTGCCCTCTTGCTAATGGAGACATTTACTGTACATCTCCTTTCTCTAATTAATATGAGTCATCCAGCTTCCATATGCAGCAGGAACAGGCTCAGGAGGAAGAACCTGATTAACCGCATAACACTAACTGAAGAACTCAGTACCCCCGTCTCTGCCTGATCCCCCTCTCCGTCTCCTGACAAGCTTGGACCATTGTCAGCTCCCTGCACATCCCCTGACAGGTGGAATAATAACGGTCATACATCACTGCCCCGAAAAGTCCAATAACCTAAATCTTCACTTGCCTCACAGCCCAGGACTCAATTACTTTATTGACATGTAATCTTCATAAGGGGAGAAATATTGAGCGTGTAAGGTCAGTCGGTTATGAAGACATATTATCATATTATCTGCATGGGGGTTGTAGGGGCTAGGACCTGACAAAGCTAATTATAATCATACATGTTACAGGACAGCACATTATGCACTTGGCTGCGTGGGTAAGCCTGTGCTGAGGAAATGAAGGGCAGGGGATGGAATCGCAAACTCTGTTCTCTTAGCTGCATGGGGAAGAAAGTACAAGAGGATTTCAAACCCCAAACTATAAAAATGACCCCCTCCAAAGGTTGCTTTTAAAGTTTCAAGCCAGATATTAGCAACTTTATTTAGTCCAAGTTGCCTCGAACAGTTCCCACCACCGTCTAAATGTCACCTGGAAGCTTGACAGAACCCTACGCCTTCTTTGCCTCTTCCCCAAGGGCGATCTTTTATTATAACAACCAGCAAACAGTTATTCAACCTTACAAGACCTGTAACCACTTTACACTATTATGTGTCTTATTTTTATAATGTCCCTTTTTAACAAGATTAAAAAGATGTCCAAGTCCCACTGCCTCTGGGTAACTTATGAGTAAAGGGATGAGGCCCTGTCTTGACGGATTGTAAAACACTTGCCATTTCATTTTTCCTCCAGTAGCCTGAAAGGCTCCTTAATAGCCCAGCAATTTATATATGTTATATATGTATATAATCATTTCTTACCAATCGGTTGTGGCCCTGTGTCTCACCATTTTCCCCTGTGCTTGCATCCTTTAACCATCTATGGGATGTTTTTTTTTTAAGTTTTAAACACTCCGGGGCCCAGGGTTTTTTTTGTTTTGCCATTGTCAGATCAGCATGGTGTTTTTCTTCTTCTTTTCGTGTTTATAAAAATTGTCTGTCCAGATAACAAGCGTCCTTCGTTGGAAGGTTGCATGGTTTGCTTACCATGCCTTAACTTCCCTTATTAGTAAGGGCTTAAGGGTTTTCCATGCACTTGGCCAAATCATTACAACTTGTAGTTACTGTATTATAATATGGTAAATGACAATCACTTCACGTTTCACTCACTGCACTGCGTTACTGCCAGCTACATTAAGTGTGTAAGTCCTTTTAAAGGACTTTTTTTTTTTTTTTTTTTTTTTTAAGGTAAAAGATGTGTGCCTAGTGGGGCAAAGTATGAAAGCAAAGTACAAGTGCATCTGGGTCCACCTGGCTTTGCTTCTTCCTTCTCAACTCGAGTTAAAGTTGAATTTTCCCCTCTTTTATTATTTTTAATTTAATTTTTTGCCATGCCTTCCTTTGAATCATGGCGCTACAAGTAGTGTGTTCAGCCTAATGAATGCCCCCATGGTCAAACAGTTTTTGGGTGGCACGGCTATTAATACAATTTCCAGAAGCTCCCAAAGGGATTGGTGGGTTTAACGCCCAAGACTTAATTTTTAATTGGTGGTCAAGTGAAAGAAAGGATGGCATATTTTTTAAAAAAGCCCTTCTCACATGGCAAGCCCTAATTTACAACACAAATCAATTTTTTTCAGGCCTTCAGAAATGTTCCATTAACCTTGCACCATTTTTTAAAACGCATTTTTTTTTTCCTTTTTTCCCGTAGTCTTCCTGGCGCCTCTCCTGTTCGTTAGTCATCCTTTCAGCCTTCTCCATCCCTGTTTTTTTTTCCCTTCTTTCGTTTCGAGAACACCGGATCCTGCGTAATTGTAAGACAGATTACTTGTCCTCCCGTACAGCGCATACAGCCCCGCCTTATCGAGCTGTCGGAGCAATGTGCGCCTGTGAGTTCGCCTGTTTTCTCTTCTCACCCTCTTGCTGATCTAACTGTCATCTTTCCGAAAATTGTCATTCCCATCTCTGAACAGTACTCAGCATGCTGCATGTCGTCCTCTTGCTCTAAAAGCTGCGCACATTTCCCCCTCGGCCTCAGTCCGGACGAGCGCTCACTCCCGTCCTGTAAAAAGAAAAGAAAAATGTTTTATTAAATTTCAGTAATAACTCCATGCGTTTTATGTGAAAAAATTAAATTAGGAGGATAAGAAATGGGAAAAGGCACAAAGAACATCCTCGTTTTGAACTGAGATACCAAATACGAACTGTTAGCAATTTTAATCTATTTTTATTATTAATAATTTTAAAAAAAAATTATATCATATATATATTATTATATATAATATTATATATACATTGGGGCAAAAAGTATTTAGTTCAGAGTTCCATCCCACTGATTGTGCCAAGTTCTCCCTACTAGAAAGATGAGAGAGGTTCTTAAATATTCCATCATAGGGGACATTTCCAAATTTCAAACTATGAAGAGACAAAATGAGGAAAAAAAAATCCAGGAAATCACATTGTAGGATTTTTAACAAAAAAGAATTGAATTGGTACAATCCACATGGGTGGCACTAAGTATTTGGTCACCAACCAAACAAGCAGAATTTCTTGGGGCTCCCTTCCTTCACATACCCTTTTTAACTTTTAAGAATCTCTTCTGTCCGCCACTTTTGTTTTACTGTCTTAATGAACCTGTTTGAAGAACCCCCTTTTCGTCATCCTATATAAAAGGACAAAACCTTGTCCCCACCAGCCTCAAACAAGTCCAAGACCTTTCCAAACCTTCAACCATGGCCCAAGACCCAAATAGCTTGTTTCGAAGGACAACAACCAGGAAAAAGAAAATTGTAGAACTTCACCCAGTGGGGCTGGGAAGAGTGATCTACAACTATGGAACAGGTTGGGTGTGAATAAAAATTAAAACCAACTGTGGGAGCAATTGTAAAGACATACACAAGACCATTGATAATATCTCCCTCGATCTGGGCTCCAACCCGCAAGATCTCTCCCTCAATCCCGCATCCCACCGTGGGGTCCCCAAAATGATCATGAGACCAGGTTGACAAAAATCCCCAGAAACTACACGGAGGGGACCCCTGATGAATGACCTGGCAGAGAGCTGGGACCAAACTAACAAACAAAGGCTTACCCCATCATAACCACACTTAAACGCGAGAGGGAACCTCAGAATCCATGCAGTGGCCAGGGTGGGCCCCCCTGCCTTAATAAAAAGCCAGTACATGTCCCCAGGGCCCATCCTGAAAAGGTTTTCCCAAGAAGCATAAATGGAATGATCCAAGAAGAGGACTGGGAGAAATATCATGTGGTCAGAATGAAAAACCAAAATTAACTTTTTCCTTTAAAACCTGAACTGGAGGAAAAAGAAAAATGCTGAGTTGGTATCCCAAGACAAAAACACCATAACCTACTGTGAAGCAATGGGGGTGGAAAAACAATATGCCTTTTGGGGGGGCTGTTTTTTTTTCCCTCTTTTTTCTTTTTTTTTTTTTTTTTCCCCTTTTTTTTTTTTTTCTTTTTTTCCTTTTTTTTTTCTGCAAAGGGGACAGGGAAACACGGATCCGTGTCGGGAAGTGAAGTAATAAAAACGGGGGGCCCCATGTTGTCAGGGAGATTTTTTAAGTAGTTTTAAAGAGATTTTTAAGGGCCAAAAACCTTCCTCCTCCAAATCAGTTCCAGAACCACTGAAGATGGAAACGTGGCTGGGGTCCTTCCTTCCAGCATGACAATGATCCCAAACACACCGCTCGGGCAACGAAAGAGTGGCTCCATAAAATCATTTCAAGGTCCTGGAGTGGCCTAGTCAGTCTCCAGACCTCAACCCCATAGAAAATTTGTGGAGGGAGTTGAAAGTCCGTGTTGCCCCAAAACACCACTGCTCTAGAGGAGGTCTGCATGAAGGAATGGGCCAAAATACCAACTGTTCACTTAATTACTTCTTCACTTGTTCACTTGTTGACTTGTTCACTTAATTCAGAGACTGTCAGAATCAGAAAATTCTTCAGCTCAAATAAGTAACAAAAAAATTTGATACTGAAGTCATTGTCTTACTAGGTGACCTGAAGCTGAATGCTAAAACAACAAGCAAATTTAAAGAGGCAAGTCTTCCTGGGGAAATGATAAGAATACTCATTCAAATAGCTGCAATCTGGGATTAAATTCAGTGCCTGACCTCGATCACTCAGTCAACACAAGCGTCTTACAGCATCACAACATGTCTAAAATGATATCACAATCAATTTATGATGGTGAAATAATGTCCAGTTACATTAGGATGATGTTCAAACCTGCTCTCTGTGTTTAACAACAGCCAATTATTCAGATAGAATAGAGAGGTACCTTGTGAAGTGGCCTTTTTGCATTGTCATCATCATCATCATCATCATTATTATTATTAGTATTAGTAGTTGTATTGCTGTGATAGCAGCAGGTTACATAGTAATATTAAATATTCATTAAAAACTGCAGTCTTATTCAAAATTTCATCACCACTTCTCAGATTACTCATTGGTTTATTTCCAAAAATTAAAATCTTCCAAAACAAAACCTTTACAGTTCTCAAGCTTCAAGATGCAGATTTTTGCCAACTTTAATAAACTATTTATGTTTATTTGCTGATTTTAACATAATTGAGAAAATTAAACATTAAAATTTTGGCAGGGCAGTACAGTGGTACAGTGGTAAGCACTGTGGCCTCACAGCTCCAAAGTGTGGGGTTTGCATGTTCTCCCCTTGTCTGTCTTTGGTTTCTCCTCACACATTTCAAAGGTGTGTTAGGTCAGCTGGTTTCCCCAACTTGCCTCAGTGTGAAAGTGTACATGTGTGTATCTGTGAATGTGCCCTGCGATGGGCTGGTGCCCTGTCTTCCTATTTTGCACCCTGTGCTGCTATTCAGCTCCCTGCGACCCTGAATTGGATTATGCAGGAATAGAAAATGAATGAATGAGTAAAATTTGCCATCTACAAAACAATGGACATTGTCAGTCAATATTTTGTAATTCTCCATTTTGTAGTCTTCTTATTGTTGTTTTAGGACTAGGGTAGACAAGTGGTTAAGGTACTGGACTATGGACCAGAAGATCCAGGGTTCAAATCTAAGCTGCCACTGTTGGGTTCCTAACCAAGGCCCTTAACACACAATTGCTTGGATTGTAAGACTGTATCAATTGAAAGGTGCTCTGGATAAGGGAGTCTGCTAAATGACATAATGAAAAAACATTTTTTTTTTGCCCAACTCTTCCTCATAGATGGAAAAGGCAGGGCACAAGGTGGGAGCTGACCCTAGACAAGGACACATGCACGTATGCACACACAGGCATGCACACACAGAAACACTTTAGAGACACCAATTGGCCTAACACACTGTTTAAAATTTTAAAAAAAAAAAAAAAAAAGAAGCATTTTTGGCTATGGCAGGCACTTGGTGTCAGTGCAAATGCTCTGTAGATCTGCAAGAAATGTTTAAAGCTGGCAACCTTAAAAGAAACATTAATAAGGAAGCTTGAAAATTAAGAAGCTCATCCTTTATAACTTTCAGCTTCAGAATGATTTGGGGGGACAGGTTTTGTTTGGATTCATTGTCTTGGTTTGTAATGTACATCAATTTTTCCCACTTTATTTTTACAATCATTGACTGTAGAAAAACTGAACCTTCTTTCTGGGATCTGTCTTTAATATTTTATAGAATTGGTTTGTTTCCCCTCTAGGCATGACTCCAACAAACTCCTAAATAGAACAACTTCAGTGCTCAACATTTGTTGCCAAGGTTTTTTATTTTTTTTTTTATTTCTTTTTTATTTCTTTTTTCTCTAAACAATCAGAAAACATGACAGAAATAGTTTCATCTTCGTTTCACTAGATCGCAGCACTTGATTTCAGAAAGCCTCTGTTTTATGTAAGACTTGTGTTGCATTTTTCAGACACTGACTTTTGGGATGAGACTATAGATAAGGTTTTCTTCTGAATATTGCATGCAGGTCAGGTTTGTGCAAGCAAGGCTGCATAGTGGACCATTTCACCACTATTTCCATACCAGCTAAATTTTCCTGCAGGTCCTTGGCAGTAATGTGAGGGTTTTACTTCACATACTTAACCAGTATATGACTGGTTCTATCAGACAGTATTGTGACTTTCCAGATCTTGTCTTGACTTGACCCATTTCCTTAAACTTCTATTTTTAATAACTATTTGAATAATATAAATTGCAAGCAAGAAACATTTTGACATCCTTGTGTCCTTCTCCTGAACTGAGAGTCATCTGCACCTGACTTGCATTAAGGGACTGACAAGTCATTGAAGTTATATGATAAATATAGAAAATAAACAATAACAGTGCATGCAGTACAATAAAAGTCATATATAAGTTTGTTCCCTATAGATCATGTCTTTTTTAATTTCGTAACTCAACAAAACATGTTTTAATAAAACTGTATTGCACTCAGAGTACCACAGTGCACTGCACTGCACTGCACCACACAAAATCTACTTTGAAGCCCCACATAGAAACCTAATACACACTCAATGGTACTCATGTATTTTTGGGAGCCTGGTGGGTTTGTGTAGCTGCTGTTTTGAATGGGATGAAGGATTATGTTTATCAGTCAAACAAATTTAAATGTGTCATATTGATCCATGACTGGATGCCCGGGCTTCACTGGCAGTGAATGTAGTGTTGTTGGCAGGTTCGTTTTCAACAGCAAAAAACACCTTTTTGATTATTGGACAGTGTGTTTTTTGTTTTTATCACCCTGGAGTGGCTTCTCTCGATTGATGATTTGTTGATGTCTCACAGTAATTTGAGAATCAAAAACATGACTGACTTCTCAAACTTTAATTAATCACCACCAGTAAGTCTTACAATTAATTTACCAAAATCACAAATAACAAAGGTAAAATAGCAAGATGTGTTATTATGTAAAACAGCTTTACATTAGGCAATGCGAATAACTACAGCTTCATTGGAGGGATATATGAATTTAGCAGACCAACAGCGACACTATACTATTTGGGTGGTGGATCATTCTCAGCACCCCAGTGACACTGATGTAGATTGTTTGTTTGTATATTTAGTTTATTTAACGTCTCTCTTCAGCATCAACAAGGTTACATCAACACTTCAGGTGAGATCAAATCTAGTCATGTATATACTCAGGTCAGTATCAATTTAGCATAACCTAAGTTAACCTAATGCATGTCTTTATACTGTGGGAGGAAACGGGAGTACCCAGAGTAAACCCACGGAACATGGAGAGGACATGCAGACTCCACACAGAAAGCACCAAGGCTGCTCCACACTGGGATCGAACCCAGGACCTTCTGACATGTGGTGGTACGATTGGATCAGACACAGTAGTGCTGCTACAGCTGTGGCAATCCTGACCATTAGAGATCAGAGTAAAGGGAAGTACCAAAGGATGTAAAGAAACAGCTGGACTATTGTCTGCAATTGTAGAACTTCAAAGTGCATCTGTGTGGTAGAGTGCAATTGTATTTGTATGTAAGTGCAACAAGTGTAGAAGCAAGCAGGGGTACCTAAGAAAGTGGGAAATGAGTGCATTTGCTTCATTATAGTTATTAATATTCTTTTGGTGAAAAAATTATTTTAATCTGAGCCATCACATGACATGTTATATCCATACCATTGATGGCAGTGAATTCTACACATCCATTTACTTTCGCCTGAATTGAATAAGTGATGTGCTATGTCATTAACCCTCATGCAGTGCTGTGTGTTCAAACATCAGCGTGTCGTGATTGTATGGCAAACTAGAGGTAGTGACAAAAAATCAGTGGATTCATCAGTGAACAAGAAAACTGTTTAGACAACAGTCCAATGGAGCTTGCAATAATTGACAGATGAGCTTTGTCTCTTCCACCACAATGACTTCTGTCCACAGATTACGTGAGAATGGATAGAGAATCTAGAGGAGGGGGGCACAGCAATGAGATTGATATGTCACTTATAGATTTAGACAACAATAGAGTGGGCTGTTATCCTGTGGTCCTGCTACATCATGGTAATTAATAGTTTTAGAATGTACAGGTGCCATGTTAATAAGTCTAATGTGCTGAAATCACAAACGTATCTGAGGCCCATGTGAGCCGTATCAATTCCAAGAGGCTCTGTTGGCTCTTTTGTTTCTCAGGACATCTTTTCATCAGGTTTATGTAATTGACATGCCAAGATGCACATCATCCATAAATAAATTAGAATGATGGCGCTTGTTACAAAATTAATTGCTATCATTTGTAATTCAATTGTGGATTGAAGGAAAACCTTACACAAGCATGAATCATAAATATTTCCAGTGTGTATCTTCCATGGTTCTGAATTATGACTATCTGGCATGTTTGTTGTCTTCCTGCAAGCACATTTATCTTAATAAACATTTCTACTGGCTCCATCACATGATCATTATAATGTAATCAGGGCTCATTGTGAACAGATCGGTTTCGACTTCAGAATGACAAGTTGCTCAACATCTGCCAGGATTATGTCTTAGCATCGGAGCGAACTGAAAACCTCTTGACATGAGCGGGGCCATCCATATCAACCCGAAAACTCAGGGGAAAGTCGAGAAGCCAGCATCAATTGCGCAGTAAAAATATCCAAACCATCTGGCCTGCCTGATTCCTCATAAATTACAATGATAAAGGTCTGAGTTTCGAAACTATGAAAACCGCACTAACCTGTGCTAAAGTCCTGGCATGACTAAATGCACACAGGAAATATAAGTCTGCATCTCCGATGTCCCAAGCGCACGTCACAAATCACTCAACAATATGAATAATGCTTTGACTGCATAAGTAATCACTTTCCAAGCTGATTAGAAAATGAGCGAGAGGTTTCCATTTGCATGATATATTCTCTGTCAGTCTGCTTTGATGGGCCAGCAGTGCTGGTAAGCAGACCAATCTCCCAGGTACCACAAGTATTTTACTGTAACTGGGCTAGGCACATTGGCAAGACCTCATATTCATGTACATCATGTTGACACATTCCCAGTCTTAGATAAGGTATTACTTAATGCCACAAGTAGACTCATGGTGTATGTGTATGGACTGGTCTAGTTTATCCTAGCTAACCAGTGCTCGCTGATCAACAAGGAAGAGTGACAAGGGGAGTGACAAGAGTTCAATAGAAAATACGACAAAGAGGACAAATATCATTTTAAAAGCTGTCCTCTTCTTAAAATTGGTGGACAATTATTTAGACACTGATTAAACTGATTACTATTAACATAAAATCTGCTTTAATCCACAACTATGCAATATTAGTAAAATAAAGTAATAAGCCACGATATGCCATAATGCATGCTCTCAAGTGACTTATAAAACAGCAACAAAAACAGTCCGATGGTATACACTGCTTTGGCCAACAAATCGACACCGCTTTGATTCAAATAAGCACTTAATAAATACTTAAGAGCCTTTGACTGGATAAGTAATGCAGTGCCTAATATGTTTCAGCTGGCAACAATTCGTTTAACCCTCACTTATGCAGAGAGTAGCTTTTCATGTCTTAAACAGTCATGTCGGAAGACGTATCTTGTGGCCAGGGAAAACATTTTACTGTGTTTCAAATTATTGGCCTGCACCAAGCAAAGAAAATAAATAAGCAGATTGCTGAAATTACTGGAATTCGGTTAAGAACTGTCCAACACATTATTAAAACCTGGAATGAGAGTGGGAGAAGTGTGGTGAGAAAAATATCCTGACTCTGATCAGAGATCAAAGAAACGCTTAGTAAAATCAAATCGTAAAATCAAATTGACAGAACTCATGGCTTATGTTTATTTGTCAGTTAGAACTCACAGGATTGGCCATAAGAAAACCACTTATTAGTGAGTACAATTGGTAAAAAGTCATGTGGCCTGATGAGACTAGATTTACCCTTATAGCAGAGCGATGGGCAGGTCAGGGCATGAAGGGAAGGACATAAAGTGATGTACGCATCATGCAAAGTGCCCCTGTATAAGGGGCAGTGTTATGATCTGGGGTTGCTTCAGTTGGTCAGTTGGCTCAGCAACGCTATGTGGCAATAAAATGAAGTCAGCTGAATACCTAAATGTACTCAATCACCAGGTTATCCCATCAATGGATTGTTTTCTTCCCTAATGGTATGCACACATTCCAGGACAATGCCAAGATTCATCAGGCTCAAATTGTGAAAGAGTGGTTCTGGGAACATGAGGAATCACCATAACTCTGTGGTGCTCAATCATGAATTGGCCACCACAGAGTACCGACCTTAAGCCCACTGAAATTCTTTGGGATGTGCTAGAGAAGACTTTATGGAGTATTCAGTTCTCCTGTCATAAATACAAAAATTTGGAGAGAACTTCCACAGCAGTGGCGCGGGATGGAAATAAGTGTTGTGACATTGCATAAGGTTGTCAAAACAATGCAATGGGGACTGTGGTAGTCTAGTGGGTAAGGTACTGAACTATGGACCAGAAGGTCCAGAGTTCAAATCCCACCTCTGCCAAGCTGCCACTGTTGGGTCCTTGAGCAAGGCCCTTAACCCACAATTGCTTGGATTGTAAGACTGTACCAATTGTAAGTCGATCTGGATAAGGGCGTCTGCTAAATGCTGTAAATGTAAATGTAATCAAAGCTAAAGGCAGTCCAACGAAATATTAGCGTGTGCAACTTTTTTATGTAATGTACATCAGTGTGTAACAAATAAATATATTATAATATTAATATATGATTATTGTAATATTTAATATACTTACTATTTGTAATAACTAATTATTCTTCTCATTATTGTATTAATTCTATTATTACTATATATTCCTGCCATATTAACACAGAACTCCGGTGTTGTGAGATGGATCCAGGTATGTTTATTTTGACAGTTTCACAATGGCTTGGAGCCTGGCTCAGCCAATCAGATTTTAGAACAGGTAAGGGGCACTGTATATAATATACAATAATCATATGTGTTCACCTACCCTCAACTGGCACTTTATTAGATACAGCTCCTTGTTTATACACTTATTGTCTACCAGAGTGCACAGTAAGTAAGCACAGTGCTTAAAAACTCCAGCAGCACTGCAGGGCTCAGAATGGTCCACGACCCAAATAGTACCTGATCTAGGGTGGTTTTGTGGGGGTCCTGACCATTAGAGAACAGAGTAAAGGGAACTAACAAAGTATGTAGAGAAACATATTGATTATAGTCTGTAACCACAAAGTGCTTCTATATGGTAAGTGGAACTGATGAAATCAAATGTCAGTGAATGTAGATACACAGAGGTATACCTAATAAAGTGTCCATTGAGTGTATATTGTACATAACTGGAAGAACTGTCTCTGTTTTATGATGCTTTTCGCTGTTATGTAGAAATGTAAATTCGTCAACACATACCTAAACCTAAGTCGACAAAAATTGAGAACACTGAAATGTATCTATGAGGGTTTGGGGTTTATGCCTTAGTCTAGATGGGACAGTAGAACAAAACTGCACTGATAATCAGTATACTGTATATCTATTATTTTGTTTAGAAAGTCAGTTCATGCATATATGAAGTAATATCTGCTCCTCATGTACCGTATTTTCCGGACCATAAAGCGCACCGGGTTATAAGGCGCAATATCAATGATCGACTGCTAACGGGTCTATTTTCATACATAAAGCGCACCGGGTTATAAGGCGCATGAAATGAAACAAAACTCTTAAGTTCCCTCGGAAGCTCAGTTTGGTCTTTACCTGGCGCAAGGGCGTCTCTTCTTGCTTCCCTCCACTGTCCCGTACCATTGAATTCGTAATGTTGAATTCTCTTCGCTGGCTGCTCTATACCCATGTTTGGTACGGCGGTGACTGATAGCGGTTGTGTTTGAAATCCCGCTTCGAAAATGAATTGAATGAATGCCCGTACCCTAATGCTTGGACACATACCGTGTACTTACTTACTCTCGCGAGCGCTTGCGCACTGCGGTTGCCGTAAGCTTGTAACTTACGCAAGGACGTGCTAAACATTTTTGACAGATTTTAATGAGCGCCGTGTACCATCTACAATTGGTTCTAGGTCAGAAAGTACAACCAGAATTAATTCATACATTAGACGCACCGCATTTTAAGGCGCACTGTCGATTTTTGAGAAAATTAAAGGATTTTAAGTGCGCCTTATGGTCCGAAAAATATGGTAATTATTTACACCTAATAGCCGGTTTTGAAATTACCGGTAAATCAGACTGCTGGTGCTAGATGGATCGATTTGAACTGACTTGTCCCTCATTATATAAGCCATTTTCTTCATGTGAAGGATGACATTCTCTGTATGGTGTTAGTAAATTCCATATGCTGTGCCGTCAAGTTTTCATGCTTTATACACACAAACCTCATAGGTATGAACTGTGTGAAATCGCCTTAGTAGGTAAATAATACTGAAAAGAGAATCCCAAATATATTTGCAAAATCCCCCGTTATCCAAATCTAAGTGCTCTGGAAGATGGGTTGGATAATATTCCCTATGTGGAAATCCCTTTCTGGTTCCTGTACATTAAAACACAATTTCTTACTTTTAATGATGTGAGCATAATATACAAAGCTGCACATTGGTCTTTCTAATTTGTCCTGCTGCATGTCTGTTATCTGCAGATTGGGCAGGGCTTCACATCTCTAAGAGCAGGGTTTATGAGAGCATGCTTATTCTCCTCAGTCTCACAGTGAGTGAGCTACAACACAAAATAAACAACTATACCCTCATAATTACCGAATAAAATAAAAGCTGAGCTGTAGGTAGATGCAAGAAGCAATTCAGATTAGATATACTTCATCAATTTCCTGATTACTATTCGTTGCAGCAGGTTCACAGTTCGTACTTTATTAATATACCCCATTCTTTTCAGTGGGAATTCAGTTAAGGGATTTGAGTGTCATTCACTCTTGTGGATTCTTTGATACTTCGATGAATTTTCTTTAACTTAAAGTTTAAGGTAGAGGTCACAACTTACACAAATCTCTAATTTGACCTAAACAACCATATTAACTTAGACAATTCTAATAATAATTGATTCATTAATACATTTTATTACCCACTTCACCCAATTCATGGCTGTGGTGCAAAGGCACTAACTTGTAGCACTGGGTGCAAGGCAGGAACCACTGCCAGAGACACATACACAGGGAAACTTTAGAGACAACACCTGATCTAACACATGTCTTTGGAAATGGGAGGAAAACGGAGTACCCAGAGGAAACCCAGACAGACACTGGGAAAACATGCAAACTCCAAAGAGTCCATGCTGGGAATTGAACCAGGGATCTCTGGAGCTGTGAATCATCAGCACTAACCACTGTGCCGCCATGCCACCCTAATAATAATAATAATAATAATAATAATAATAATAATAATAATAATAATTTATGATATGATGTCTCCACATATAAAAGGCTACCCAGAGTACAAACAAACACTGCACGGTAATCATAATTTAATAAAAAAACACCATGGCTTCTTGTCAGCCCTTTCTTGAAAAGTTCCTAAAGCCTCTCACTGCTCAGTCTTTAGAGACTCATTCTACTACATCAAACAGAAGAGCAAGAGAGAAGAGAGGGAGCGAGAGCAGTGTGTCAGTAACACCTCCTCAAAACTGACACAAACAGAATTATTCAGTAAATCCAGTGGCATTCTTTACAAATAATGACAGTAAGGAAACTGCAAGCATCTCAAAGCAGAGTTCAGTAGTTGAAGCTTTCCTGGGAAGTTAAGTCTGTCCTGCTGTTTTAATCTGTGTTCTTAAAAGAAAAAGGTATACTGTAATCTCAGGGACCAAAGAACCTGATTCCACATTTCCCTGTCTTCCTTCACTCATTTCTCTCTCTTTGTGATGGGCAGTGAGGAAAGACCAGGATGTCCTGGCTATTCTCCCATCCCTACCATTAATCTCCATCTCCTGACTAATGGGTGTTCGTACGCCTGTGCCAGAGCAGTCAAGGGAGGCCCAATGAATCCCCTAACACGAATCACATGATATCAGCTCATTTTGACAATGGAAACAAAAGTCTGCCTTGGCCAAAAGAGAGCCAGAACAGCCCACTGGAAGGAACTACGCAAGCTTACATGCCTGATGTGGCTCGATTTAAAGCAACTGTCTATCACAGACGGCTTCTAATCCTTTACAAATAATTATTCAGAAAAGCAGACCACTCTTAATATCTAAAGCAGATGTATGTGAACTATACCAAATGACAAAGTCTCCAGTCCTCCACCCTGTCTATACTTTTTTGGCACTGAACCTAAGACGAACACTGTGTAAATCGGTATGATGAAATAAACTATGGTGAAGGCTTTTTACTTTTATGGGAGCTCATTATTTCATGCAGTTGGAACTATAGGTGTATTTTACAAACTTTAATCAGTGCAAAACATCATTAGAAAAAGGACCTAAACACCTCATCAGTAAAAAAACTGGAAAATGCCTCTGGCAAATTGTTTGCCTAACACCTTTCTTTCACCCAAATAGCTAAACTAATAACACATGTTCTCACCATCATTAGGGGCGAAAAATGAAATAAAGCTTAAAAGCATCATTCATTTCAGGTATGAGCACAATGTTACAAAATGGGCATTTTTATGCAAGGTCTAACACTGAAAAAAGTGGGTTCTTCCTTTTGGCCCCTTAAACTCTGGAACATTTATAGGGACTTGCTAATCAACTCAACATGGCTTTATAAACGTAAACTGCTACATTAACAACGTGATTTAACTTGAATATCAAATCTAAAATCTGGGGTGTAACAAAAATCAAGATGAATTAAAAGCACATCACCAAGTTACACATCACCAATGGGGTGAATTGATAGTAGTCCAGATGCATTATTTTGAGTTTGATGTTGTGAGTAAGCATAGAGGCTTAGGCTATGTACTTACGTTATTCATTAGGGCCCAAGCACTGGAGGTGCGAGGCCCTGTTGGTTCTGTATGGATTACTGGAGTGCAAGCACTAGAGGTACAAGTTACCTATTGTTTCCTTATGGATTATTATTATTACAGGCATGCATCTGTTCCGGCAACATCCGAGCACATATACTTCCAATGTGTAGTATATATTGTCTATACACTATTATAAATCTATAATAATGTTGAGACAGTCATAATAAACACCTAGGTAACTCTGGCATTCATGCGACGTCCCAGTTAAATATCTCACAATTTCACAGAACATACATGATTTCAATGATGTTAATAGCTGTAGGGGGTTCTCTTTCTTCTGTCATTTGAGGCCCACTTCTGACACATTCTGACACAGAGGACCAATTTTCCAAATCAATTGCAAAAAAACATAAGAAAAATAAGAAAGAAAAAACAGTAAACTCTTTAGATTGTTTGAGAACGCAGCACAAACTCCTATAATCTCACTATCTATTTCTTTATATAAATATTGCTAGGGTGTGCAAAGTGGCAATTATGTGTGTGCTGGTTCGTACATTATTAGTATCATAGAAGTACAACATTATAGCAGAATATACAGGTATGTGCCATTTAACCACCTTAAAAATGATTCTAAATTATAATAGGAAATAAAAATCTGTGTATCTACCATTGGCGAACTTGCTTGCTTGTTAGCTCATGTTTGATGGGTTTAGAGACTTTTATGTGCAAGCTACTTGTGTTTGTGTATATGACTTTCCTTGCTATTGTAAATAGTAGTCTTTTGTTTGTTTCCCCACAACCTGTATGTTCTCTCTAACCTATCACTCTATAAACTGGTCCACATTCACTGGTTGAGTCTCTGTTTCATTTGGCTGATCTTCCATGTTGTTCGTAATACTGTCTATCATTTATCAGGTGTCAGGTCCATCATACGGTCCTCTTAGGTGTTACGGGTCTTTTCTATAATTATTGTGAACTTCTGTAAATAAAGATGCAGTGGCATTAGGGATGCTGTGAAGATGGTAATATCATTTGCAAGCAGTTTTCTAGTGGAAATACCTTTTATATTTAAATTACCGTAGCACAGAAATACCATGTGACTATGATAATGTTTGGTCAACGTCCATTCCTGTTTCACACAATGTAATGCTGTTGTTAAAGGCGCGTACCTGTAGTTGCTTTCATGGGTCATAGGTGGTTGAGTTGAGAGATTAAAAAGGTGTATTTTTTTCATTCCACACAATGATTTATAGAAAAGGTTAGGATGGTTACAAGAACATTAGAGATTTGTGGAAGTGGGCATGTCATTATGTAAACACTCTGTGTTTATTGAGGCTTGTCTAGGTTACACTGCTTTCACTGCCCATAAAAAGGTTTTGTTGGAGCCATATGCATGTAAATATATTACCATCACTTTATTAGTTTGGTAAATACAGAAGAGTTACATAATTGACTTTATGGTTATGATGATATCCACATTCAGAGTGACACTCTGGTAATAAGGGACTGTGGTTGCGGTTAAGGTGCTGGACTATGGACCAAAAGGTCCAGAGTTCAAATCCCACCTCTGCCAAGCTGCCACTGTTGGGTCCTTGAGCAACGCTCTTAACCCACAATGGCTTGGATTGTAAGATTGTATCAATTGTATGTCGCTCTGGATAAGGGCATCTGCTAAATGCTGTAGATGTAAAATGTAAAATGTAATGTGCCACCACAGAAAATAGAAGGAGTGGCTTTTTCACCATTCTTGGCTATATAACTATACAGATGTCAAGATCCTTGAAATAGTTTATGAATGACAAGATGTGCAATGTGTGTGAGATGTGTAAGAGCTGTTGTGTTGGGGTTGGTTTAGAAGTGCCTATGTCACGTTTTTTTTTTCTTAAAATGTGATAAATATCATATAGTGAACACATGAGGTTTGTTGAAGTTCATTTTATAGTTTTGGATGACGCATCATAAACTGGCATGCTAGTGAGTTTCATTGCCCTTGTTCATTCATCTGAATGGATTCATTCATTCTGCTTTAGCTTAAGCAAACTAGTTAGTATGTGCTTTTAATCAGTCTGTCACAGGTTTTTAATGAGGCTTGATTGGAGAGAGATTGCCATTTCAGAAAGGGAGAGACTCTCTGCTGTGGTACCATTGGCAGTAAGAGATAAATAAAGCTCATTCAAAATTCAGTGTGACATTAAATGCATGTATACATTAACCTTTGGAACCCAAAGTCTGTACTTTGCACTGGCATTTTAAGATCTTGTATTGTTATATTTTTCTACGTTATATCATAACTCTAGAACGGTTCAACAAATGGCTGTCATACACAAATGTTAACAAGCACGAGCAGAACTTACTCTTCCAAATGTTAAATTATAAACATAAACTACAGTGCTTGTTTTGGTCAGGAACTTTCATTTCATGTCTCTGGGAAAATGCACCTGCATGCTCACTGTGTTTCAGCTGAAACATGTGTGCAACAAAAACCTGGATGATAATAAGCTTTGTCTTTCAATTTCAATTTAATTCAAGTATTATAAACAGCTACTAATAAATATCCATGTCAGTCTAAATAATACATCAAATATGACAATACTCATATTGGCCTTAAACAAAATAGTATGAGGCTTGGTCTTGGCTGTCAGTGAATTTTAGAAATCAGCATAGAATCACATTTCTTCACAATATCACAGCATACAATGACCCACAATCACATTTCTTGTATTTTCATCTCATATACATGTTAACAACTTCTGAAAAACATCCAGTCTGAACATCTACTCTTCAAATAGTCTACACATGCAAATTTCCAAAACATTTGTTGGCACTAGGTACATTTTTGATCTAAACATGTGCAAATAGTTTTGTCAGAGTGCCAGCAGTGCAGCAGAGCACCACCAGATGGAGAGCGAGAGCAAGAGGGGAGATGGGGCAGAGCAACATGATTTTTGGGCAGAGAATGGATCGGCTTTTTACAAAGTTGGAGAATCAGTGTTTTCTCTCACTCTAAGATTGCTCCCAAACTACTCCAGTGTAGCACGCGATACTGGCCTATAATGCAATTACACGCTACAAGCATTACAAGCATTTTTACAAGCATTAGTTTCTCTCCCTCTTCCAAACATAAGTAGGCCTATAAACTGAATTTAACTACAGCGATCAACAACTACTATTTGTAATTAAATAAAGCAATGTTTATAGATGAAGAAGCGCAAGCTGATGCAAGCAGAGGCAGAGAGGGACAGATTTAAAAACTTCTTCCTGCAGGATCAGGTCAAAATAAAAGTGTCACAAGAGAGAAAAATAGAATTGGACCAAGCCTTCCTCAAATATGCTTTACATATGCTATACATGGACTATAAACCACTCACCAAGGGGGAACGTGAAGGGTTGTGTTATTTTGCAAATGCCACACAGCCCGGCTATGTCCTACCTTGTGATACTCCTGCCCCATGCACTCCTGGAGATGAAGAGTAAACTCTGCAGCCTGCTACAGCAAACTAGTGAGGACACGTTGGGCACTGATATTTTGGACACTGACAAAATCCAGGGTCTCAGTTTTTTAGGCATCATCACTAGGTTTTATTAATGTAAGCTTTCAACGCCACACTTTTTTTTAGCAGAGAGCGAGCAGGGAGTGGAAAAAAAGAAATGGTGGAGTGGCGTGCAAGTGGAGTGATTACAGAAAGCATTGAGCGGAGATCTGAAATTCCTGCCACTCCACTCCACTCAGATGCTTTACTGTTAAAGACATTGCCCAGAAGTCATTGTGCAGTCATGTGGTAACACATTTAATGAGCTGTGCCTGGCATTATTTAAACTAGTCAAGAGTCAGTGTAAATGTTTCTTTATATGAGATGCCAGTGGAAAATGGGAAAATGGTACGTTATGTGTGCACAAGTGAAAAGAAAAGAAAAAAGAGAACAAAACAAATATAAAAACAAATATATATACAGTGGGGCCAAAAAGTATTTAGTCTGCCACTGATTGTGCAAGTTCTCCTACTTAGAAAAATGAGAGAGGTCAGTAATTTTCATCATAGGTACACTTCAACTATGAGAGACAAAATAAGAAATAAAATCCAGGAAATCACATTGTAGAATTTTCAAAGAATTTAATTGTAAATTATGGTGGAAAATAAGTATTTGGTCAATAACAAAAGTACAACTCAATACTTTGTAACATAACCTTTGTTGGCAATAACAGTGGTCAAACGTTTCCTGTAAGTCTTCACCAGGTTTGCACACACTGTAGCTGGTATTTTGTCCCATTCCTCCATGCAGATCTCCTCGAGTGATGTTGGGGTTGTCGCTGGGCAACATGGACTTTCCACTACCTCCACACATTTTCTATGGGGTTGAGGTATGGAGACTGGCTAAGCCACCCCAGGACCTTGAAATGCTTTTTACGGAGCCACTCCTTCGCTGCCCGAGTGGTGTGTTTGGGATCATTGTCATGCTGGAAGACCCAGCCACGTTCCATCTTCAATGCTCTCACTGATGGAAGGAGGTTTTGGCATAAAATCTCACGATACATGGCCCCGTTCATTCTTCCCTTAACACATATCAGTCGTCCTGTCCCCTCTGCAGAAAAACCGGTCCAAAGCATTTATTTCCTGGTGTCCTTCGACAGCTCTTTGGTGTTGGCCATGGTTGAGTTTGGAGTCTGACTGTTTGAGGCTGTGGACAGGTGTCTTTTATACAGATAACGAGGTCAAACAGGTGCCATTAATACAGGTAATGAGCGTAGGACAGAAGAGCTTCTTAAAGAAGTTGTTAGAGGTCTGTGAGAGCCAGAAATATTGCTTGTTTGTGGGTGAACAAATACTTATTTTCCACCATGATTTAAAATTAAATTCTTTAAAAATCCTACAATGTGATTGTTTTTTTTTTCTTATTTTGTCTCTCATAGTTGAAGTGTATCTATGATGAAAATTACAGACCTCTCTTTCTAAGTAGGAGAACTAGCACAATCAGTGGCTGACTAAATACTTTTTTGCCCCACTGTATGTATGAAATGAAAATACAAACTTGATCAATGGAATGTTACTAATAAAACTTGCAAGAGGTTACGTTTGACAAGGTGTAGGGAGAGTTAAGAAACTGAAAGATGACTGAGAACAAAGTAAAGTGGGTTGAGAAACTAAGTTGATAAAGGGAGGTTATAAGAAGCAGAGAGACATAAAAAAGAATTAAAGAGTTAGAGTTAATCATTAAACTGTGGAAGGAAAGCAGAAAACATAAAGCTAACTTGAGTGTGGGGGATTAGAAATGATCCCAGGCTTAATTTGATGATTAGCTTTATATCCTCCATTTTGAAAGAGAGAAGTCGTTTGTAGTCATACTGAGTTCCTTGTTCTTGACAGATAACATATAGGATTCAATTCTTTGTTTAATTTTCCCAACTTTTTTCCTCGCCCCTGCTTATTTGTTCACACTTGCTCCTACATGTGTGGATTAATAGTGCACTGGTAGGGTGCCAATATCACTCTGCGCATGGGTCCAAACCAGCTGTCTTGTGACACTTATTAATATCATATGATGACATACCTGACTGGTCTTAAAAGACTTACTTAAAGCATGCTTATGGCAGATATTATACCATTTTTTTTAAATAGGATACAACTGCAAGTAGTAACAATTAAAATATTTGTGTACTGTAAATGACTTCTAAAGTGCCTTCTAAAGTCATCTGTGTATCTGAGCCTTTTTGTTTAACATACAATGATTAAATTTGTATAAGTAATCAGCCAAAATAAGTAAATCATCATATATTAATCTGTAATATTTTGTATTTAAAGATACATAGATGTATTTAAAGATAAAGTTTTTGATTGTAGGTATATTTAAAATGAATATTATGGACACTGTATATTTTGCTTGGTTTGTCCTTTGTGGCCCCTTTGCTTAAGTCCAGAACTGTGGTTCATACCCCCTTGCCATTCAACAATTCTGCAAAGTGGTCAAAATGCAGTCCAAATGAGAGCCAATAACAAACATTTAAAGAAGACACTTTAAGTAGTGTGAAGAGCGAGAGAACCAATTAGACTTGAATCCTGTTTCAGATGTTACAAAGTCAACAGAAAGGACTTCAGTGTGCCTCACTGGGGAGCTGCTGGTTTTAAGCACCATGCAAACCGGAAACTCAAAATAAACCATCGTGCTAATCTCTGTTGCATTCGGAATTGGTTACATGAGCACTTTATTAACAAAGACACTTCTGCTGAGGCTATCATGATCTATCATTTTGTCATTCCTCAGCACGTTTTATTCAGTGATTGTATATGTATATTATTGATCTTGTACATGTACAAATACACCAAATTATAAATACACAAATGAAGCAAAACTACATGTATGCTCTGAAACAGGTCACTGACCAAGACGGATGTTGACCAGACATTACCATAGACAGTCTTCTTATGCTACTGTAATTTAAATAGTGTTTTTCAAAATATAAGTATTTTTCACAAGAAAACTGTGCAAATGATAAGTAAAGCGTCAGAGAAAACATGAGTGAAACGCTACCACCTTCACAGAATCCCTAGTGCCATTGTGTCTGAAGCCTATGTGTTATATACATCTTAAACGGAAACCTCAGAAACAGGAAAGTCGTAACACTTAAGAGGATGGTATGATGGACCTGATACTTTTGTTTGACAGAAGCCATAAATATATTGATAGATAGGATTATGAATAACATGGAAGATCATCAAAATGAAATAGACTCAACAAGTGAATGTGAACCAGCTTATATAGTTACAGTTTAGAGAAAATATACAGATAGTGGGAGGACAAACAAAGCTGTATTATTTACAATAGGACAGGCACATACACCTATGAATCCCATTTACAAATTTATTTATGACAAATTAGTAGCAGTAAGTCATACACACAAATATGAGTAACTTGCAAAAAAGTCTCTAAACACATCAACCAAGTTAGTACAGTCTCTAGTCCAAACATGAGCTAATGAGCTAGCGAGCACCTTTCGAGTGAATGACGAACTTCTGTTCTTTATCTCTAACTCTGCTTTTGCTTCGATGTACAGCACTGATTGGCTACTGAGGTGGCCAGCTGTTTGTGGCCACAAAGTCCAGAGTAGACAGATTTTAATTTCCTTTTCTAATTTGTTATACCACAGTTAGTTAGTTCTAGGAGTGGTGATATTGCACGATAATGGCACCGCGTACACACGCAACCTAGCAATGACACCAGCCATAACATAATTATACAAATAAAAGACTGCCAAAATGAATTCTAATGAGTTCATAAAATCTATAGGCTTTGAAAATGTTTCGATTTGAATTTGGAAGATGAAACTGTTAATGACAGTTAACAGCCTGACAAGGATTTGGATATGCTGGAATGGCGGAAAATCAAATTCAGTACAGTAAATCAAATGCTCTTAATGTATTCACTGCCTGGCTGAACAGCAACGACACTGAAGTCAGTTATAGTACAGCTTCTACATTGTTTTTATGGATCAGTCATAAATGTAAAGATTCGATCACCTCTGCTCTTTCTAATTTTCTTCAAGATGTCATTTGCTGGTGTACACTCTACGTCTTTCATTAAACACCATCTGCGGCTGATCGGAGGTTCATTCATGTATCTAAGTCCAGATCTTTACCCAGTGAAACTGCTGATGCTCTATAACTCCTTTACATGTTTGACTGATAATATTAACACATTTCTCACACATTTTCTTCTGTTGGTAGAATAGTAACAGCTTGCCTTATAAATCAGACCCATTTTATTCACTGAATGTAAATAAACTCTTCTTAATAAATGAAAACTTATCAACAAGTAAATACAGTATTATCTGTATGACATACAGTTATTGGGAAATTATGTTCTGAAGGGAATAGTCTGATGATGATGTTTTAGCGGCCTCGTACCCGCGACTGCAGCAAAATCAAATAAAGCAAACAGACGTTTTGATGTCCGTTAAACAGCGCACAATTGCATTATTTAATTATATTAATTGCATATTTAATGACTGAATTACTACTTGTTTACTTTTATTTTAGATTTTCTTTCATCTGTGCATAATATAAACAGGTTAATGGTTTGGGGATCTATTATATACTGACAAAAGATAAACTAAAAGGCAGTTCTACTAAAGCTGGGGACTACTACATACCCATAAGGCTTTGATAAAAAACATAATGTCACCCAGACCAAGCAGATCCATTTCAATTACACCAAGGCACTGGCATAACTATCTTTGTCTGTGACGGTCTGCCAGACATAGCATTTTAAGCTCAATAACAGCAGACCCAGGCTTTGGTAAATGAGTAATAAACAATTGCCAGATGCAAGTTAATGGAGGATAGGGGTACAAGCAGCAGGTGTAAATCTCCTCCTGTCCTGCTGAGCTTTAAAAGTCAGTGCTTAGCACCCACAGCTCCATCATCTGGCCTCTCCCAGCCTCCACGACAGCCAATTTGTCATCATTTTCACTTTTTTTGGCCAAAAATGGAATGTTCTAATGGAGTGCTTTGAACAGACCCAGATGTTTGTTTATTTGTTGCACTGCAACTGCAAAACAGCTTGATTATTTCGGGACCTGAAAATCATCTGTGCCATAATGAAGGCGAACTGCAGGTGGAAAAAAGTGTAGCGTCTTCAAAAGTGACTTTAATTTGTATTTTCACACTGAGGTCTTCCTGTCTCCAGTGGTTTGAACAGTTGTGTCCATTTAAAGACATACAACAGAGTTACATATGACTCACAAATAGTATTTAACAATATATTTGTATGAAATGCAGCTTTACAGGAAAATGACTATTGCTATATCTGCTATCTAGAAGACAAACAGCTACATAAGACATTTCCAGTGCTGGGGGCTCTACAGTAGCATTTATTACCTAAACTTGGAAGGACAGATCTATTTTACAAACTGTAATGACAAACAGTTTAACTACTTTAATGCAGAGTTTAAAATGATATAAACTGATCTCTTATTTGCCTCCTTCATGGAAATCCCTATCAGTAGTCAAACCTGTGATTCTGCTTCTATATTAACAGAGAGCTATTTTGCACCGGTATGTGTTATTTTTGCAGTCATAGGCATTTCTGTAAGTGTCCAAATTAAAGATGTTAAATTTCTATTTCTACTGTGGCAGTTGTTTTCAAAGTAGGTATTTAAGAAGCAGAGAAACTAGGCTTTGGAGACAGTCAGTGTAAAGCTGGTTGGAGCTGACAACAGTGCTGCTTTCCTGTGGCCATGCTTCCAGGCTCCAGGCCCTGACATCCTCTCTGTGTCACACCTGCCCTGCTACTTGGCTTCCTCCTGCCTCTGTTTTGCTCAGTCACCCTCCTCCTGTCTCCTCTAAGCCTCTCGTGTCCCTTTGCTGCATGTCCACTCTCCAATCCTCAGCAAACGCAAGAGACAAGAGCCTCATATCCCAAAGCCAAGACTTCCTCCAGTCTGGCACACTGTGTGTCAACCTGACCAGTGCACAAAAATTCCCTGTTTTCCCATCTAGAGAACTCATGGCTGTCCTGATTACCCATGGCACATAGGCTCCGGAGGCCTTGGCACAGGTGACATTAATTGTAGCAATATTGAGAAAAGGCAGAGAGGCGTTCTGCTCGAGACAGCCCGCTGTCACATGTGCCACCAATTCTCCTGGCCAGAGCAATGCAGTATCTAACATACAGCAGCTCTGACAGGACTGGCAACACACCTTTAGCCAAAGCATAGGCGCTATTGTTATTCCTTCCTATACAGATGGTCCCGATAAATAACTGCATAATTGCATCAAGTGACTGTCCACTAGTAGGTAGTGAGTTATTGCCAATGCATACAAATATGCTTTCTCCTGACTCGTCCTGGAGGTGAACTGCATCTTTTCGTGTCATGGCTATTCTATTAAAGCCCTTTTTCAAGGTACAGCCAAAGGTGAGTTCAAATAAAGAGTTACGGTATTGGACCCGATGCATTAAGCAAATAGAATAGGCAATAAGTCAAGATAAATAAAACTGGTGTGATAACAGCAGAGGAATAAAAGGAGGCGAAGGCCAAAGTTGAGGGCTCGCGTTATCTAACGCTGCAGTACAGTATCGTAAAAATAACGAATGGAGAGTGTCAGCACAGCAAAATCTAAGAGGGAGAAAAAATATTTCATATGTCAGCTCTGCTCACCTTTTAATGGACTATTCTCAAGCAACATGATTTTGACAAAGCGCTGGGCTTTCCTCTACATCACTTGAGAGGTGAGGGTCAGTCTTTGTGAAATAGATCTGTCCTTGGTGGGGGGTGCCGAGGCTCTCTCCTGACCTCAGATGAAAGCAACAGTGGCAGCACTGTGCCCGCACCGGGAAAACACAGCACTGTGCATTGCATGGACAAAAGAGCATGATAAATGCTCCCTGCATAAGAAAAATCATTCTTTCCCCAAAGTTCAACATGTCAAAAGCGGAGCTTCAGTCCCACACCAACTGGGCTGTACCTGTAAATCTACCAGCAACATTAAATCATGTGCCACATTCGACTGGGTTTGTGCAGTTTTATGTACCTGATTTTTATTATATTCCTTTTTTGCACGATGGAATTCATTGGCTGCATGAGATGTGAGTACATTTCACTATCCCATATGACTGAATGTATTAACATGAAATGCCTGTTTAACATGGACGGTGGAGTGCTGACGATCTTCAACAAATAAATTCATATTTGCTCCTGAAATGTTATAAATGAAACCTTCATGTGTTAAAATGCTATTTGCACAAACACATAAACACAAAATCTTCTTGCTAATTCGGAGTCTAACTGCTGTAATTATAGGTCCGATGTGTGAACGCACATGTTCTATAAATCACTCTTACCAATAACATGTTGTCATGCAGCCCTATGCATAATGCAGTAACACACCTACACTCAATATCAACAGACATCTTTTAACTGCAACTTACCATGCAATAAGTAAAAAGTCATGACAGTGGAGCTTTTTATGGAATTTATTTTAACTGTTACAATCAATGCATGATCTTAGATATAGTTTAACTTTGCTTGGAAGAAATTGTGTCAGCTTATCCACATTATGCATTCAGTATGGTTAGTTTCTTACTACAGAT